>JAJMDF010000002.1:0-126107 GCA_030573475.1 Hanseniaspora thailandica (nom. inval.) | reverse complement strand
AGTACCTGTCCAAGGAGTGGTGGTGGTAGATTCTGGAGTCTTGACAATTACAACTGGGGTTGTAGTAACGTTACCATTTGGCAATGTTGATGGAACCTCAGTATAAACAGTGGTGGAATCAGTTCCGGTCCATGGAGTAGTGGTAGTGGACTCAGGAGTCTTGACAATAACAACAGGAGTGGTAGTAACATTACCATTATGCAAGGTAGTTGGTACACTGGTGTAAACAGTTGTGGAATCAGTACCGGTCCATGGAGTTGTGTGGGTGGACTCAGGAGTCTTGACAATGACGACAGGAGTGGAAGTGGTTTCACCGTCTGGTCCTGTGGTTGGAACACTGGTGTAGACAGTAACAGTATCAGTACCAGTCCATGGAGTAGTGGTGGTGGACTCAGGAGTCTTGACAATGACAATTGGTGTGGTCGTAGTCTTACCATCTGGACCTGTGGTTGGAACACTAGTGTAGACAGTAACGGTATCAGTGCCAGTCCATGGAGTGGTGGTGGTAGATTCAGGAGTCTTGACAATAACAATAGGAGTAGTTGTTGGAGATCCGTTGGTACCGGTAATAACAGTTGTTGTTGATACAGTAACAGTACCAGTACCAGTCCATGGTGTGGTGGTGGTAGATTCTGGAGTCTTGACAATCACAAATGGTGTAGTTGTTGGGCTGCCGTTGGTACCTGTGGTGACTGTTGATGTATATACTGTTGTGGTTCCAGTTCCAGTCCACGGAGTAGTGGTGGTGGACTCAGGGGTTTCAACAACTACCAATGTGCCAGTTGTAGTTTTACCATCAGTACCAGTTGACAGGGTGTTAGTGGTGTAAGATGAAGTGCCAACACCTGTCCAAGGAATGGTAGTAGTAGGATATGGAACATCAACAAGGTAACCAATACTAATTGTTGAGCCAGTGGTAATGTAAGTAGTAGAGACAGTAGTATTGACAGTACCTGAGTATTCAGCATAGCTGGTAC
This sequence comes from Hanseniaspora thailandica (nom. inval.), assembly GCA_030573475.1. Lineage (NCBI taxonomy): Eukaryota > Fungi > Ascomycota > Saccharomycetes > Saccharomycodales > Saccharomycodaceae > Hanseniaspora > Hanseniaspora thailandica (nom. inval.). The sequence goes on along the minus strand of JAJMDF010000002.1, from coordinate 125,130 downwards.
TAGTGGTATATGTGTAAGGATCCAACTCAAGAATATCGACAGATTCGTAAACAACAGTTTTGACAATTTCAGGAGTTGTACCTGAAGCAGAAATGGTAGTGATAGATGTAGAGTCAACTTCCTTGGTTGTAGTTGTGGTTCCAGATCCAGTCCATAGAGTCGTGGATTGTTTTGCATTAACAACGTAACATGTTTCATCTTGCTCCAGAGAATAAGAGCTGTAAGCAAAGCCAGTCCAGTCTTCGTGAGTTACGCCATCAGGGTCGGTGTAGGTGTATGAAAACGTAGAACGGTTTTGAATATTAACATACCAAAGACTAACAGGGTAGGCATATCCAGCAATTAAAGATACTGTAAAGGAATTACCTGACGAGCCAGAATCTGCAAATTTTACATAAATTTGAGCTTTTGAAGAATCAATACCCACTGCTTGATCTGGGCTTTCACAACAGCCAAAATTAGCAACTCCATCACCAAAACTTAAAATAGAAACATCGTCAGTATAGTGAAGGGTGAAAGTATAATTACCGGAAACTTTTGGAATAACATAACCATTAACAGCAAAAACGTAGTTAGTGATAGGAACATTAGGATTAGAGCCACTTTCGGTGTAAAAGTTTGGATGTGTAGTCCAAAGTTCATCATCTGTGTTTGGAAGAAAAGAATAGGTTAAATTAGTAATTCTTACATTATTGGCAACAGTTGCTGGTTTGGTTAAAGAGTGACCATCGTTTTCAGTAATTATAGTAGAGTTAGCAGCATAACCACCTTCTTGATAAGAAGACTCTTCATAATCTACTTTGTTTTCACCATAATTATTGTTAGTCCATGGATAGTAGTAAATACCACCTACAAACCCATCAACATCAGTTTTGATAGAGCTTGCAACACATCCATTGATGGTGCCAGCAGACACAGTATTAATCAAAAGGGTCAGGTAAAATAGTATCTGAGCTTGTAATATCATTGAAGTTATTTAAGTACTTAGGCGTTAAATAGCTTTTTTTTGGTTATATTTTCAATTAAAGTTTATGGTTTTTATAAAATGAAGTGTTTGCTTAAATACAAATACAACATTTTGAGATAAATAAGAGAAAAAAAACAAGTAGAGGTACGTTTTTATTTACAAGAAAAAATTCTAGTTCACTTTTTACCATTTATCTCTAGGTGTACCATCGCTATTAATATTGTTGATTGTCAAATACAAGTTATTGTGTTTTAAATTAGCACAACAAATTGTAAAACAGTATTTTATTGTTTTCAGCAACATTCTCCTAACCGATTTCTTGTGAAATGAAAAAAGTGTTTTTTTTCTTTAAATTTAAACAATTACAATAGAGTTGAAATTTGTTACTGGAATTGTATTACTAGGAAAGTTCAGGCTTTTTGATCAAAAAAACATGCATATATTTACAGAATGCTTACGTCAACGTTCTCGGCCATAATATTACGATAACCATTTAAATGATATTTTATATTTTTATTGTTTCAATTTATTCACTTATTTATCTGATGCTCAAAATCAAGCATATTCAAATGTGCAACAAGCTTTTATTTTCTGCACATTTTTATTTACACCTTAACAAAGCGAAAAAAAGTATTATTTCCAGGTGAAATGTTCCAACGGCGAAATTTATTTCTTAGCTGTGGGAATAGGACAATTTGTCCAAATTAATGCCACTCAAATAAAGCAGAAGCAGCCTTAATTTTTGGTTAGAAACAAAGTTTATGGTCCTCTTATTTTTTGTAAATGGAAATAAGGTATGATTGATAAGATCATGTGCAAATACGTTTTGTTAAGCTAATGCGTGTCAAAATATGCCAAGTACAGTTAATTTCCTATTTAAGAAATATTAAATAATTGGGTTCACATAGTACACGGGTACCAGTACTTGCGCTTAATTCTGAGTTTGGTGAAATCCGACATAAAAATTCCGGTGGAACAACTCTGTGAGTGGTGGCTTGGTTCGAAGACTGGAAACTATATAAGGATGAGATTGCGTACTTGAAATGTATTGTTACATTTCAGCTTAACATTGGTAGAATACGGAAGAAACATTAGATAGAAATGATCTTTAAATGAAACCTGAAGACTCAGATAATATTCAAGGAAATCTAATACAAGGTATTAGACATAATAACAAAGTTTAATACTAAGTTATATTAACTAAAGACTATTCTACATAACTGTAGTGATCTATCTATAAGTGTTACTTTCACTAGAAAACTATTCAAAAAAAAACCCTTTTTTTTAACCTGGTCTTACTGTAGTCCCACCTGTTAAGTATTCTATAACTACTCTGGCTGTTCCTCTTATTTCCTCTCATTCATTCTTGTTACAAAAAATCCAGAGTTTTTTAATTTATGCACATTCTAGATGTTCGAACAATAGCCGGATAGAAAACATGCATGAATCTTTTCTATTGTGCGCACTTAAAAAAAGTAACGCATGTTGTAGTTTCCGTCTCCGGATGAAGTCAATTTGGCCTAATTTTAGCTGTAAGGAGTTATTAGCGAGATATTAATAGCGGCGAAGAATTGCACAATTTGTTCTCAATCGGGAGTAAAATATTAAAAGCAGCGCTATCAACTATGTGAAGTTATCTGTGTGTAGTTTTTGCAAAAAAAGGGATATTGTTAGAATCACTTGATTGTGGAATGAAGGAGAAGTTGAAAGGCTTAAAAATTGTTGTAGCTTGAGGTTTAATCATATTAGCAGGTTTAGCTGTGAAAAGATAAAATGATCAAAACATTAACAAAATGTTTACTTTTGGTTTTTTAAGCCACCAATTTACCTTCAAAAAAGATTGATAGCTGCATAAGCAGTATAAATCTATACTGATAAGTGCTATTTGAAACTGGAAGTAAAACTTTGTGTAGAAGAACAGACGGATAATATTTTTAACAACAAAAACTGGACAAATTGCAGCTATGATAACTTTGATTATGCTTACAAATTTCGACAGAACATTTCTCCAAAAATGGAGATGATGATTAATGGTGAAATCTTTTATTGTTATTCAAATATTTATCAAAGCCTCGTAAAATATTAAAGTGAGATAATAGTTGTACAATTTGGCGTTAATTTTGAGACTTTGCATTATTTTCATTTACGAATCTGCTCATAGTTTATCATTGCTTATGTTTATTGTTTCTTGCCAAAGTGTAACAATTCTACAAAACATTATAAGGCCTTTATAAAAAAATAGAACTAAAATAGAACATTATTCTATCTCGTTTTGTTGTATCTTTAATTGTGAAGACACATTGTTTTTGGTTCAATTTTTACGACTACTACCTTTTCAATTTTGCCAGAGATCGTTTGTACTTTAATAATAGCTATTTTGAAAACTGTAAAATACAAAAAAAGGCGTTTCCAATTTGTTATATTTATTATACCTAAATGCTAAAAACATGCACATTTTAACAGTTGAGAACATTGCAAAAACTAATGAACTGTATTATTGTAAAAATAGAATCATTAACTTTAGTCAAACGACCAAAGTCATCTATATTGGGCTTTCAAATAGTATCGTTTTGTAACCCTACTTTTTTAGTCTACTAATTTACCAAGAATTCTTAGACTTACTCAAATCAAGACTTCAGCGTTTGTGACCATTTTGAACAATTTAATTAATTGGTAACTTTAACAGAAGTCGTTATATCCGATAAAATAGATATTTCTTGCACGTGACAAATTGGTCCCTAAAGAATCTGAAGAAGGGATACGTAGGCAAATCCCATACCACCAAGCATTTCTTAAATCCCACAAATGCTATATTTATGACAGCTAAAAGTCTAAAAATTGGGCACTTCTAAATGAAAAAGTAGTTTTTGGACACCATTTGTCATGGGTAATATGGAAGGGTGATGCATTTAGTCTATAATTAGTAACTTAAGACTTCCTAGTAGTGCCACTAGAGGATATTCCTTCCATTTTGAGCAGTTGTATCTCAACCGATCAAATTTATTTGCAAAATTGAACACTAAAAAATTCATATCAGCAGTGATCTCCCCTAAATATTTGAAAGACGTAGATATATGAAACAAGGGGGTTCTTCTATGAAATCATTAAACCCGGAACTGCATAAAGAACTCACTCTTCCAAGATAATCATGGAAATTAAAAATACGGTCTATCAAGACTTATGTAATTATTTGTATGTTTCTGCATTTAATGACAATTTTCAGTAAAAATTCGCACTTTAGGATCTCTCAACTGTTCAATTTTTGAATAATTGTTTGCTTTCAAAGAAATTCGATTCTTTTGAAAGATGATCACACATAATTACTGACTGATCTTGGTCAAAAGGAATAATCTTATCGCAGATCTTTTAAAAAAATGTATTAATTTCTATAATTAACAAAAAAATCTGCATATGGCTTTAATTAAAGCATCTCAAGTTTTGGATAGTCAGGCTGAGTCCACTTCAATTGTATATAAAGAAGTAGCTTAATCTACTCTTAGCTATTTGAGTAATACAGCATGTTTTTGATTCATAAAACCATTCAGCTCGCAATGATAAAAGCTGCTTTATTTTTCTCTTTTCTATCAGTAATTACTCTAGTTTTTGCCGTTGGTAAAGACACTTAGGACGACTATACTGGTTGTATTATCACAGACTCGGCAACTAAGCCTGGATTCCACGATGCTGTGTACAACTATCCTTGGAAGCAATACAACGCTTCAGCTAACTTATATCTTAGTGACATCGTCACATACAAGACTTCCAAATATTTAAGTGGTGGTTACACTGGTGGTGGCAGAATTGTTGCAAAAGACCATAATAACTACACGCACCAGGTACAATTGCTAATGACATTACAGCTACTGCATTTGAGTTTTCATATGTTCCACCGTGCTCTAGCGGTGATTGCAACCCTGAAGTATGGGCTGACTTGCCACACTTTACTAACTCAGACGGCTCTTCTATAGAAGTTCCGTATCAAAATTTTGCTTTCCATGTCAATGGATACATTAACCCACAGATTGATGGTGATTACATTGCCAACCTTCAAGATATTGACAATGTAGGTATTATCAATATTGGTAATAGTGGTTTTAAATCTCCAAATTGTTGTGACAATTATGAATCTGATGGCGCAGTTGATGGCTCTAATCTTGTTGAGTCTATATGGACATCTAGTGGGCCTTCTGGTTGAAACCAAATTAAAGTTTCTTTACGAGCTGGCACTGCTTATCCAATTGATATTTTTTATGTTAACAGAGCCAACATTGGTAGCATGAAATTTTCTATAACTGATCCAAACGGTGTTGAGCATGTTGACTTGAGTTACCTTGTTTTCCACTTGGACTCTACCAGTACATCTGACTACTTTCAAGAAATTATAACAATTTTGCCATGGGATCATTCAACAACTTCAACAACCACAACTCATTCTACTACCACCTTTGTCCAAACTAACACTTACTTCACTTCGAATCCAATTACTTCTACTGGAAATGCAGATATTTAGTATTTTACCGTTTATATTCCTGCAAATTTTACCACAACTTACTGGACGGGAAGTTATACTACTTCAACAACCTTAACAATAACAACAACTGGTACTGACGGCTTTTCATCCAGCAGTCCTATTATTGTTATAAAAGCTCCTGAATCTACAACAACAATTCCATGGACTAAAACTTTTACTTTTACAACAGAATAATTAGTAACCAGCACTGACACTGATGGCAAGGTAATAACGGAGCCATTAGTTGTTGTTGAAACACCCGAATCTACTATTACAATTCCCTGGACTGGCACTTTTACATACACCACTGGATCAAGTCTCATTACAACTGATACAGATGGAAAAACCACAACATCGCCAGTGGTTGTTATTGAAACACCGGAATCAACCATTAATACTCCATGGACTGACAATGTTACCTCTACCATTGAATCCAGTATTATTATTTCTAACTCTAATGTTATTGTAACCACCTCTCCTGTTGTGGTTATTTAGACTCCAGAATCAACAGTAACTACTCCTTGGAATAAAACCTTTATATTTACAACTGAGTCTACTATTCTCGTTACAGAATCTGATGGTAAAACAAAAACATCTCCAGTGGTTATTGTTGAAAAACCAGAGTTAACCACAACTATTCAATGGACCAATTCAATTACTGTAACCACTAATTCAGATGTTTTGTCTACTGCTACAGATGGAAAGACCACAACATCGCCAGTGGTTGTTGTTGAAACTCCTGAGTCAACAATTACCACAGTATGGACTGGATCCTTTACTTCTACTACAGAATCTACATTGACTATAACTGGTAAGGATAATGGTACTTTTACTACACCAGTTGTGGTTGTTAAAAACCGAGTATTATAACATCTTTATCTTCTTTAATGAACACTACCACCACTTTAGGTAAATCAACCAAAATTTATACCCCGGTGACTGCATTTGACAGTTCAATTCTACAAACGGGATTTAACATTGCAAGCAATGTTACCATTAACAGCACAACGATAGTCGGATCTAATGACCCAAGTAAAACACCATCACCTCTTTTTACAACCAGTACGACTGGTAATTCTAGCTCTTATTTTTTATCAATGGTCAATACTCCATCATCGTTTACAGGGTGGAACACATCATCTAGTGAGACAAGCTCAGAAACCACTATTTTTACTAGCTTTAAGATCACGGATATTGTTACTTCAACTTCTACTCCAACAGTTAAAAGTTTAAATTCACTCATAGAATCTTCTACCAAACCAAGTTCAATCTCTATTGCCAAGTCTAGTGCGATCAGGACAACATCAGTCTCTCAAGGCTCTTCCACTACAGATTCTACCACTGATGGTGATACATCTTCTACTTTGCCAAACTCTGCCAATATTCCAACATCAACCTATCAAAGGTCAATCTCGACTATAACATCAAGTATAACAATTCCAACAGTCAGCATAGTTACATCAAGCTCATTCAAGACAACCACCTTGAACACCGTTAATATTGATAACATTGGTTGCAGCTCTAAGACCACACTAATTGTTCACTTCTTTGTCATAATTATAGCCATTTTCTAGACTAAACCTTCTTTAAAGACGTTTTACAAATAAAAATAGTTCTTAATTAAATTATAATTGTTTTAAAATACTTAGATATTATATATGAGATATAGATTATTCTTTTTGTTCTTTAGTTTCCTTGCTTGGGTCCTTTTGATCAACAACTCTATCGGCTTTCTTAGGAACTCTAGCCCACCAGTATAAAAATAAGGCCATGGAGTAATTGAATGCAATGTAGGCCAAGAAGATACCTAGGTTTCTCCATCTTCTAGAATACTTGGAACTTACAGAAGACAAGAAAAAGTTTGTAGATGACATCTGACACATATGGCAAGTGCCAGTGGCGCTTTCATCAACAATGTAACCAGTTCCAACTCTTTCAATGTAAGGAGACAAATATTCACCGCAATTCATACCATCTGGAGCATTAATCGTTGTGTATTCATTTTTACCACATTTAATTGGATTGTTAGCCAAACCAATGGATAGAGCACCATCTGTGAAATAATTTAAAGGTGAAACTCTGTACATGAATAACCAGAAACCAGGAAGTTGTTTAGGACCAACAAAAACACCATTGAAAGATAGTGCCATAGTGAACATCAAATTTGCTAAATTACCACCAGCTTGAGGATCTTCAAATGGAGCAGCAACCATTATTGCAGTAGAACCCATCCATGTAAAGAAAGCCAAAGTGTAGAAAAAGTACAACCCAGTTCTTTCAGACAATTGATTAGAGTAACTAGCATTGCTGGCAAATCCTATTGGATAGTAGAAGCAGAAGAAACTAGCAATAGCACATAACAAGTTAGGTAATAGTTCAGCTAATATCTGAGCAATCAAAAAGCAGTACCAAGAGAAGGTTCTAGATGGTCTTTCTCTAGCTTCATACAAGTCTCTTTGTTGAGTGTAAACTGGAAGATATTGCTGCAAAAATGGATTGAAAATACACAGGAACATGAAGATAGCTAACATTTGATTTTGAAGACCTTGCAAAGAGTGGTTAGCTTTAAAGAAAGTGAACCCAATGAAAATTTCAGTAACAATAGAAACAAAGAACTTGGCCCATAGGTAGATTGGTGTTCTCCAGTATTGTTGAATGGCTCTTTTGTAAACGTATTTTAGTTGAACACCAAAAGGAGCGGCAAATGCGGAAGTATCATCAGAATTGGAAATTGGTATACTTGGCAAGTCTCTTTCCATTTCATCCAAGGTCTTGTGGACTTCCTTGAATTCATCAGAGGCCTTCCAAGCTTCGTGGTAGTCTCTAGCTTGAACAATATCTAACATCCATTCGGCAGGGTTGGCATTTGGAGGACACTTTGGAGCACCTTTACTTTCGAAGTAGTCAATCATAGTTCTACAACCCTTACCTAAATTGCCAAAGTAAGCAGTCTTACCACCCTTTTGCAAGAATAGTAATCTATCGAATTGTTCAATTAACATAGCAGAAGGCTGATGAATAGTACACAAGATAGCTTGACCATGGTTGGCTAACTTTCTCATCAATTGACAAATGGACCAGGCAGTTTGGGAATCTAAACCAGAAGTAGGTTCATCTAAAAACATCAATAACTTAGGCTTGGCTGCAAGTTCAACACCAATGGTTAATCTCTTTCTTTGTTCAACATTCAAACCTTCACCCATTACACCAACAACAGCATCAGCATACTTTTGCATGTCTAAGATCTTGATAACAGATTCAACATAGGCATCCTTTTCAGCCTTGGAAACAGAAGCAGGTTGTCTTAAGTAAGCAGAGAACTTCAAGGATTCTCTGACGGTAGCAGTGGCCAAGTGTAAATCTTGTTGTTGACAGTAACCGATAGATCTTGGGAAACCTTCATCTCTCAAACGACCATTGACTAAGATATCACCAGTGATAACACCCATGGTGACTCTGGAGGCTAAACAATCCATTAAGGTGGTCTTACCGGCACCGGAAGAACCCATTAAGGCAGTAATAGAGTTCTTGGCAACCCAACCATCGACGTTGTTCAAAATTCTTCTGGTTTCACCCTTGATTTGAACATCATAACATAAGTCTCTCCAGTGTAAAGTAGCTTCAGATTCACTTAAACCAACACCATCATCTTCATCTTGAGATCCGTCGTAGTCATCAGACACCATTTTCTTATCAGAATAAGAATCATCGGATGCAGCAGCGGATTCCAAATCATTGGTGGATTTAGACATCTTTTTGATCTTTCTAACAACAGCTTGAGGAAAAACAATAATTTCACCTTTTTGTTTGGCAGATTCATTAAATTCTGTGAGCATTAGATAAGCACCAAATAAGAAGATACCATACCCCAATACAACACCAAAGCCTCTCCATTTGTGTTTGTGTTCATATCCGTAAGATAATCTTAAGAAGGTATCACCACTAACAGTGTCAGCACCAGGAACTGCACCAACAACAGAACAAGTTCTGTCAGCGGAATTAATGTTGGAATAACCAGGACCAGAAGGAATATAAGATGCGCAAGGGAAGTGTCTACCATGGAATTCATTTACCATTAATGATTCAAACCCGTATTGGATAGGATTAATCCAATAAATCCACTTAGACCAGCCTAACATGCTGGTTTTAGGAATGGCAAACCCAGTATACATTGAGATACCCATCAAAATAACAGAGGCAGGAACCATAGCTTCAGGGAAAGATTTGGTTGCAGAACCAATGACTCTAAACAAGTGAGACATGGTCAATAAACAGACAAAATTCATGAGCAAATAAAAGAAAAATGCACCGGCATCTCTTTTCAAGTTAGTCATCCAGTAATAGAACATGTTAAAGACAATGACGGTGATAATCTTGGCAGGCATTTCAGATAAAATCGAAGACATGGCTTCGGCAGCAGGATGGTACATGGCCAAGTTTTTTTGTTTTTCAATTATGGCTCTAGCTTCGTACAAAGTCATAATTTCCAAAAGTGAAGAGAAAGAGTTGAATAGAATAGCGTAGAAAAGAGTACCACCTCTGTAGAAGAAAGTGGAGGTAGTGGTGTAGTACATGACCTTGTAAAACATTGATGCAATAATCAAAGCCATGAAACAGTTACCAAGAACTTGGAACAGGGATAGACCGACATTGTTTTTAATTCTTGTAAAGTTTCTTTGTAATAAGTACTTGACTTGTAAGTGGAAAGTCAACAAGTAGGCTGAAGAAGGTCTGGCTCTCTTGGCTTGGGAGGCAGCGTGAGCTTGGTGGAATTTTTCCTTTATAGAATTATCAATATTACCCAAGTATTCGTCAATTTGAGCAAGTAATTGCTCATGTTCTTGAGAGGCATTCCAGTATTCGTACATTTCCAATGGAGTTTCAGGAATCTTAATACCCTTTTCCATCATTTCGGTGTTTTTGATTCTTTCAGTTGGAGATGTAACAGCAGTTAAGAAATCAGCAGTGGTTTGTCTTTCAGGACAGACGTAACCCATTCTGACAAAGTATTCCTTGGCCTTGTCACCTGGACCGTTGTATAATTGGTAACCTTCATCCAAAACAATGACATTATCGAATAAGTCGTAAGCTTCTTGAGAACATTGGTAGATGGCAACAACAGAAGTGGTGTCAGAAGTCTTAGATTGGGTTTTCAAGGACTTGATGAAAGATAATGTAGAAGAAGAATCTAAACCTCTGGTAGAGTTATCATAACAAACAATTTTACCGTTGACCAAGGCAATTTCACAGATGGAGACTCTCTTTCTTTCACCACCGGAAACACCTCTGACTAATTCGTTACCAACCTTTGTATTCTTGGTGTGAGATAAACCATACATGGCCATGGTAGCTTCGGCCATGTGCTTGGAGAATTCTTCTCTGGTTAAACCTTTAATTCTGTTACTTGGAGTGGTTAATAAGGCAACGTTGTTCAAAGTTTCGAAGACAGTTAAGTGAGGGAAATGGATATCAACTTCAGCTTGGTAGACAACATCACCTCTATAGTTGTTTTGAATTTCTTTTGGAGTGATACCATCATAAGAAATGACAGAGTCTTGAGTAATTTCGAAACCGAATGTGGATGAAGATATGGTCTTCAATAAAGTGGAACAACCAGAACCAGGCTTACCCAAAACAACGTTTAAAGTACCAGGTCTTAAAATACCATCCATAGGCTTCAAAATAGTAAACTTGTCGCTAGGTCTAGTCTTTCTAACCTTTCTGTAAATATCTTCAACTGTTTGTTGGAAGACATTCAAAACAGTTGGTTGGTAAACAACATCGGAGGAGTCACCAAAGGCAGAAAGGTTCTTATAAGCCATACCCAAGGAAATATTCTTATAGTAATCAGGATCAGCAGATCTTAATCTGTTTAGGTTTCTCATCCAGGCATGAGCATCGAATTCTTCAGAGTTAGGATCGATTTGAGGGTTGTAACTCTCAACACCTTCTGGACCATCAACAGGAACACCATAAGCCTCTTGGTCGTTAGCAGCGGAAGCTAAAGACATGTGAGTGAATGTTCTGGCCAATGATTGAACAGAGTTGGTGTCTGGAACACCGCTGTAAGCATCTTTTTGTTCACCAGATACCTCGACATTTTTAGCGTTGAATGATTCAACTTCAGAGTTGTCAGACATTGTGAGTGTAGAGGGTATTTAGCAAGTTGTGTGTTTTTTTTTGGTTGTTTACTCACCAATTTAACAGCTTAAGGATTATTAAAATCAATAAAAGAAAAAAGTGAAAGTGTGTACATTTTGCTAACATCGATGACCAGCCACTTAAATAGCTGTTAGAACTTTTCGTCCTTTTGCAGAGATAACGTAAAAACAAAGTTTTCCCAAGGGGTGACACAGCCTATTTTTTTGCGCCCCACCTTAAATTTCCACGGCGCACATTAAAAAAACGCTGCCAACTTTTGCCACCGACCGTGGACAAAGGTCTTATCTCCTGCGCGTGACTATCTCCGGGGTTTTCACGGAGCACGTTAATTGACCTGTCAACGGCGGCTATTTGTCTGTTCAGACGCTTCTGTCCGAAAAGGGAAATTGCACAGAACTTTGAGAAAAAGAAAAGTTTTCAAATTTTTGAGACTGCAACTTTTTGGAAATAACGTGCTCCGTGATTTTAACCTCCATGTTTTGCTTTCTCTTTTGTTGTTCGAAACAAGTTTAAAAAATAACTCATCTCATCGAAATAATCTTCAATCATAGTAAAAACGTTATAGATAAGATCATTTTTTCAAACTTTATTAATCTTAAATAGCAAATGTATATTATTATGTGTTTTTTTTTATATATATCATATTAAATTATATTATGTTTATCATTAATTTGGTCATTTCCGTCTATACTTAGAAGAACTTCTTGAAACCCTTCTTTTCATCGTGCTTTAAAGCTTCGTTATCATAGGATTCATCTCTCTTGGAGGCTGGAACCCAGGAAGCAGACTTCCATGGTAAAACACCATCTAACCACATTTCATTGACTTCTTCCAAAGTTAAACCCATAGTTTCTGGAATGGTGAAGAAGACGTAGAAGATGGCAAAGATCATACATCCCATGAAGACGTAACCGTATGAGAAGTGGATGGCAGAGGTGATGAATGGTGTGAAGAAGGAGATTAAGAAACCCCATATCCAATTGGAACCAACAGCTATAGCCATACACTTGTTCTTGACTCTTAATGGGTAGGATTCAGCACAAATAACATAAGCTAATGGAGCCCAAGAGTTGGCGAAACAGAAGATGTAGAAACAAGTGAAAACAATCATACAGTTACCAGCACCCTTGGAGGTTTTGGCATCAGCAGAGTAACCTCCAATGTATAACCTCTTGACACCAACGGAAGCAAAGACAACGTAACAACAAACCATTAAAAAGGCACCAGCTAATAACAATTGTCTTCTACCGAATCTGTTAACAAAGAATAGAGAAACTAGAGTAGAGAAGAAGTTAACAACACCAATGACAATGGAGGTTTGGAAAGAATCCTTTAAACCAACAGCAGCAAAGACAATTGTACCGTAGTAGAAGAAGTAGTTATCACCAGTCAATTGTTGTAAAGATTGGATCATAACACCCATAACTAATCTTTGGAAAACCTTGGTCTTGGTGGAGAATAATTCCTTGATGGAGGCTTCACCAGCTAATCTTTCAGCTTCAACAGCAGCTAAGATAGCATCGAATTCAGCAATTACAATGGCGTCATCTTCTGAGGCCTTGTTTAAGTGAGCAATGGATTGCTTACCTTCTTCTAATCTGTCCTTTTGGATTAAGTATCTAGCAGATTCTGGAACAAAGGTAATACCAGCCATCATCAATAAAGCCCAAGCAAAACATAAACCAACAGCAACTCTCCATTGAGCAGTACTGTCGTCAGAGTATTGTTTGGTACCATAGTTACAACAGTAACCCATGAAAATACCCAAGGTAATCATTAATTGATAGAAGGTAACACAAATAGATCTTAAGTTAGCTGGAGCAGTTTCAGCCAAGAAGGTAGGACAAATAACAGCAATGGCACCGAAACCTAAACCAGCAATTAATCTACCAATAAAGTATTGGACCCAGACATGGGAGTTGGTTTGACAAGTGATTTGGATCAAAATACCAACCATGTAAATACAAGAAACAATGGTTAAACCCATCTTTCTACCGAATCTATCAGATAAACCACCTAAAACTAAACCACCGATGGCACAACCGACATTGAAAATGGAAACCATTAAACCGGTTCTGGCATTAGTGAAGTAGAATTCTTTTCTACCCTTGTGGTAGGAACCGAATCTTTTCTTAAAGTTACCCATGTTGAAAAAACCACCAATGGTACCGGTATCAAAACCGAAAATGAAACCACCAAAGGAAATCAATAGACATAAGAAAACAACACCGGTGAATTGACCTAAACTCTTGGACTTCATGGAGTCTTGAAGCACCTTAAGTTCAGCATCGTCATATTTATGTTCTTTATCTTGAGCTTGCTCTAGTTCATCGTTCTTGATGTCAGTAATAGAGTTTTCGTTGGATGGAGTGGAAATTGGAGAGTCTAATTGTTCAGATGCTAGTTGAGCACCGACTTCTGGAGTAATAGAACCAGACATATTTGTATTGATTATATTAGCTTTTTGTATGGTTCTTTCTTATTCTCTTTAATCTAAAGGAGTCATAATTAAGAAATAAGAAAATTGATAACTTTGTTGAAAATAAAAAAAACTCCAACTCAACTCTTTCTTTAAATACCTTTCCCAAGAAAATAACATGTTGCCAAAATAGCCTTAAACCCTTGTCACCCTTAGTAAATGACAACATCGTTAGCTTCGGAAGTGTAGAAAAAAAATTTTCCTTTGAGTTTTTTTTTTTGGTGGAAAATTTTCCCCACTAAACAGGAATGTCCCATGCAAAAACCCTCTTGAAAATAATATCACCAGGTGCAAAAAACTATTGTTTTTTTCCGAAAACCACTTTTTCAAGAGGGAAAGTGTCGCATAAGTCCACATTTGCCCTGGTTTTGTTTGTGGGGCTCCTTCCCAAACAAGTAATTTGTGGGAAAATTTCTTTTTTTTCCTGAAACTTCCCCACAACTTTTTTGTAGTTGTCAACAAAATTACCTCTGTCTTCATTTATTCCCCCACAGAAACAGGTGCTCAATTTTTCTGATGTGTAGTTTTTAGCTGAAAAAAACATGTGAACGTTCTCTATTTTGCTGGGACAATGTTTTTTTACCGGGGTACGTTAAACCCATAACTGTTATTCATTCTAGGGTAAAATGAATATTCCATTGCCTATGGATACAACCGAAATGGTGAGATGAGCTATTAATACTTTGTTTTTGTCTTTTTTTCTTTTTATGTGGAGTTGTAATTGTCTCTGAGTCTTCGGTTTTGATTATTCTAAATCCGTTTAACTTAACTCTTAAAAGAAACTTGAAGAAAAGTAATAACTTGTAGCAACTTTTCTGATTAATTTTGGAAAAACAACAATCATGGAAGTCAGGTTCCCTTTATATATGACTGAAAATTTAAAGTGTTGAAATAATTTTAAACACACTAGCCATCCCCTGCTAAAAAATAGTTTCACTACATAATTATCTCAAATCTGTGATTTTCCCCTTTTTTAAAGTTCGAATTTTCAAAAAGGGAATAATCCGCGGGGTACTCCCCAATTTTATTCCTGTTTGGTTTAAAAGAAAATCCCTTTAAGAATTTCTCCTGTAGTTGCAGTTATTTGGTCGATAAGGATATAGAATTATTCCGGATAATTAGCTGGTTGAGAAGGATAAGTAGCAGGATAAGAAGGAAGTAGATATGTGAAGTTGTTGTGATTTGATAAGTTTGTGGAGTCATGAGATATGTAAATTGGGGTATGAAAAAGTAGGGGTTTAAGTTGTAAATACCCTGATTGAATGATATTTCTCAAAGATATATATTGAAGAAAAGTTTATGGTTAAAAGGAGAGAATACTGAGCAGATAGCCGTATAATTTTCGAATTATTGGGAAGTACGTCTGAAGCAATTATCATTTTTAGCGTACATGACTTGATGAAGCAAAGTTGAGCTTATATGTACAATGATTTTATTTATATCTCTTTTCATTAACCTTTCGTAATAGTTCTAACAACTTTGATATAACACTCTTACCATCATTATAAATTCACTGCTTCTCTTAATTCACTAACTCATCGTTCAATCCACTTACCTTCAACTTTGAGTTCTGTTAACAGTTGATTAAATTTCCACACGTGACTGATTTGCAAGAATGCGTTTTGTCTGCAAAAAAAAAAGTTTGAATTTCTACCAAAACCTAAGTTCTTAACCAAATTTTTTAAAAAAAGAAGAAGCAACATCTAAAGATACAAACAACCATGAGCAAAACTAACAGCATGAACTTGTCACAGTTCATCCAATACATAAACAGAAATGTGTTTAAATCTTTGGAGGAAGACCTTCCAGCTGAATACACCAAACTTACAAAGTATAGGCAAATCAGGTTCATGAGAAAACTGATGTCCTCAACAGTTGATATCAAAGGGTGTATGAATACACCACTTGTGATCAACTACAAATACAAAATAATACCATCAATACAAGATTTTAAACTTCAGGTACTTATAAGTTTAATGCTTTCACCACAAACGAAAGATGAGATGACATTCGATGCATTTGAAAATCTATTCATAAATTCATTATCATTTGACAAAAACGGTATACGTAAAGGGATTTGCATTGATTATCTTAAGCAAATAAAAGTTGATCAAATCGATGAGCTGATTAAGAAAGTAGGATTCCACAAACGTAAAGCACAGAACATAAAAGATCTAAGCTTGCTTGAAGAAGTGCCCGAAACATACACAGATGTGCTCAACATCAATGGTGTGGGTCCCAAAATAGGTTTATTATACATGCAAAATGGACTTGGACAAAACATGGGTATTGGTGTAGACACTCATGTTAACAGGTTTGCCAGTAAATTTGAGTGGATCAAGAACCCTTCAGGAAGAAAGCCTTTAAAAAATGCCGAACATACTAGAGAATTATTAGAAGCTAGCATAGAGAGAAAGTTTTGGGCAGAAATCAACTTGATCTTGGTTGGATTTGGCCAGAATATATGTACTTCAACTCAAAAGCCAAAGTGTGATGTTTGTTTGGTAAGCAAGTGTAAAGATAGAAGAATGGATATTGATGAAAGCTTGAAAGAGGGCATAGTCGAAGACATCGAAGATTTAGATGTAAGTTACTTGAGTAAAGAAAACATGGATAGAAATTATAGAAAAATCTTAGCATGGAAGGCATTAGTGCAGGAAAGGTACGGCATAGAAATGAGATTTGGTGATGAGGATTTACTAGGTAATTGGGATAAGAAGTACGATGAGTTGAGTAAGGAACTGTATGGTTATGGTTTGTTGGAAGACAAAGATTCAGCTGAGCCTAGATTTAAGAAGGTTAAGATAGAGATTAAACAAGAAATTATATAGCTTTGAATATAATGATTACAATTACAGATTTAATAATATTAATTTATTTTATTATAAGGTTTTTTTTGATTAAAATCTTTGCCCAATTGTAAACACTTTTAAATGAAATAATTAATAAAATGTAACTGTTTTTGCCTATTTGGGTAATTTTGGTCAATTTGTTTACACCAAATCATGTGACTGCTTTTACGCTACCAGATTTGCTAAATTTACACGTGACTACCGGACATAAGCTACTTCACAAAAAAAAATAACGTCAAATTTTGAGCCATTCGCGTGTGTGAGCCATGTAGGGAAGATATGATGCATGGGAGGATTGTCACAACCTAGACTTTCATATATTTTTCAAATTTTACAAAAATAGCACACTTTTAGGAAAAGGATTAAGAAGCAACAATGAAAACCAAAAGAAAAAGATGAATTTGCCTAAGTTTAATGAGTCAAGAAGAGAGTCTCAAGCCAGTTATGTCTCTGTATCTTCAACAAGTCCTAAGAAAACAAGCCCTACTGAATCTTATCAGTTTGTTGACTACAACAGTGATGAAAATAACAACATGAATTTACATGTTTTCAACAAAGCTAAGATGAAAATTAAGATTATTATAGGTATAGTGGTGATATTGTTCATATCTACTTTGTTTAGCCTTCTTCATATCAGCAATAAACCAAGAATGTTGCAGCCATATGATATACACAGCAATGCTAATATTAATTTAAGTGGAGTCAACCTCCTTCACTATTTTGAAAATAACATTCACAAAAACCATTGTGAGACCTCATACTATGATGATTTTAGAGGATATGTTGACCACCTCTCTGCCAAAACAGGCATTTCTCAAACAGAAATATTAACACGTGATGTTAGTGTGCTAGATTATGTTCATTCTCACAACGATTATTGGAGAAAGCTACCATTTTATGATGCTATTTTACACGGAGTCAATAGCATTGAAGCTGACATTTGGTTACAAGATAATGAAAATATCTTAGCTGTAGGTCATAGCGAAGAATATTTAAAGCCCAAACAAAGAAACTTGAACACTTTGTACTTGGACCCTATTAAGAAAATCTTAGACCAGAATAACGGACACCAAAGTGACAATAAACTTAACGGTATATTTTTCAACTCTCCCGAAGTACCTACTATACTCTACATTGACTTTAAAAATGATAACAATAAGAATTTGCATGCATATGATGAATTAATTAAAGAGCTTAAACCATTGAGAAAGTACTTAACAACACAACTAGATTTTGACAAGAACCAATACAAGCCTTTGATTATTGAATTGACTGGTAATTACCCAGAACTAAGCACATACGAAGATTTCATTTTCTTGGACTCCTCAATGATCAAGGTTTACAAGAAAGAAGTGCAGTTCAAGTCACCTGTTGTTTCTGAGTCACTAAACAACTTGATTGCGTTCTGCACAGCGGATGAAACTATGAATTTGAAGAAAATAAAGTCTTTAGATTTTGACGACATGCAAATCTGTCTTACCTCATTGATCAACCAACTACATGATCAAAACTATAAAGTAAGAATATGGGGTGTTCCTCAATTTCCTATTTACAACAGAGACATCCTTTGGAAGCAACAACTTGAGGATTTCCAAGTCGATTTCCTAAACGTGGATGATCTCGATTCTGTTACAAAGTTTTAAATTTAGTTTTATAAAAGAAGTCATATATATTACCTGACCGTTCAATTCATTAATTCAGCTAGTCTGAATATATCTTCACCTGTATTTTTAATCAAAAATTTATCATCATAGTAGTCATCAACATTTTTAACATTATGTCCTAAATTGTAGTAGATGTATCCTGTACTTTTACCTTCTGATAGATCGTAGTTGCTCAAGCTGACAAAACCGATAAGGTCAGTAACATAAGGTTTAGTGGTGTCATCGCTATTCTTGTTAATTCTATAGACTCTAGCATTGTTCTTGATGTTACCATTCTTGACTAATTTAATCTTGTTACACTTCAACAATATTTTATCATCATCTGAATCAAACAAGGTGAATCTTGATTTAAAGTTCTTCTCCCAGTTGTTATATTTCCACTCATATTTCTTAACAAATTGCAACACATCGACATTCTTATCCCTGTTAATGTATTCATACAGAAACTTCCAATCAGCTTTGAAGTAGTCACCCATTTCATCAATCTTCTCACCACCTTGGTATTCAGCTTTTATTTTATCATAATTGACTCTTCTACTCTTTCCTTTTCTGGTCCAGTGTTCTCTATCTCCAAGAGCATTATAATACTCCATATAGTTATATTGCCAAGAGGTGACATCAGTCAATACATTTCTTTGTAAACTTTCCACACCATTGTCATAAGCTATTTGATTAATTTGGTTCAAACCTATTAGGAACACATGTGGCATACGGTTTAGCCTAAAGTATAGCGGCAGAGTCCAGTGGTATGGCAACATGACGGTGAAACTGTTCTTAATATGGTCATTGTCTTTGAATATCAGTAGCGGAATCTTGGTAGTGCATGATGATTTAGTCTTACTATTCAAAGTCTTGTGCAAATCCTTGATGGTTAATTTATTCTGATAAGATTCATATCTCTTAGAAGAATCAAACAAGTCATTCGCTTCCTTTGGTAGACTAAACTTATTCAATGCTTGTAGTTTGTTTAATAATTTCAGCATATCAGCATCTGTAAATTCAGACTTAACTTGTGGTAATGAAGGAACTCTGATTAGTCTTGGATCTTTAATGTTCAAACCAACAACAAAGTCATCATTGATAAAGCTTGAGTAGTCCTTGAATTGACTTGCAAGGTTGAAAAGATCTGTAAAGTTGATCAAAGAGGAATCTTCCTCACTATCAGAGTAAGATCTTATGCATTTTAGTAGAGTATTCAATGACTGTGCTCCAATAATTTTGATCGAACCCAATGCAAATGTTAAATCTTGAACACTCAAAGAACCTTCCTTTATGTCAGCCTCATACAAGGTCAACATTTTTTTGATAACCTTTTTGTAAACAGCACTATCTAGCATCAATAGCATCTTCTTTTTCTTTTCAATCCACTTCAAATAGTTGACACTACCATAGTATACATCATCAACGTAAACACCTTTTTTGCTGAACTTCAAATCCTTTTTATCAAATTTGCTGTTCAATAATTTGAATAAGTCATCCCCCTTTTCTGAGGTGATCATGATCTTACCTAAATAAGAAGTATCCATAACCAAAGTTTTATCACCTTTGTTGCTAGTACCATTGATTCTATTAATTAATCTATAACATTTCAATGTAGGCTTTAGAGCAACTTTGAAACCAAAATACTTGATCATATGACATCTTTTGATATTGTAAACATGAGATGGCAACCACTTGCATTGATACTTACCTTGTTGTCTTTTATAATACTTGATACTCTTGTTTAGTTTTAAAGTATCTTCTACAACTTCGTTTTTCCCTACTAGGTCAACATGTCCCAATCTGTTATTCAAAACATCAGCTGGGTCTTCTTTACCCAATTCCTTTTTCATCTCTTTAATGGCATTTTCCATAACTTTGATTCTGTTTCTTAAGTTGAATCTACTACCAACGTTGAACTTACCAATCTTACTTGGAATGCTTCTCTTCATGAACTTAGATCTGGTTAACAATTTCAACAACTTGACAGCCATCTTCTTCTTATAAAATTGCTTATTAGTTAAAGACCTTTTATGCTTCATCAAGCTGGTGTTCCCATCCATGACTTTTTGGTCAGACTTCATCATTTCCTTCAAAGTTCTCTTTCTTATTCTCTTGGGCACTCTACGTACATTATGAGACCCTGTTCTTCTTCTTAGATGTCTAGGTAAACTTTGGTAAGCTCTTTTATTGGATCCATACTTCTTATTTTTAATGATAGTTTCTATGAAATTTTTGATTTCACCTTGTTTGAGGTTTATATAATCTTCTGTTTTGATCAAAGATAGATCTTTACTCAATAGTTCATTGTATTTACCTTTCTTTTTGGGATCATTGTTTTCATTGTGTTGAATGGTTCTGATTGTTCTCGTATTTTTCAACTTAGCAGCCTTGGCTTGTTTATTACTATGTTCTTGCTTTGCCATTGGTTTTATAGTACAATATTAGTATCAATATATAGAAAAATAACCAATTAACGTATTGATACACACAGCTACAGCAACTTAACTAACTGTGAAAGTGTTTTGGGTTGTTTTACATCTTCAAACATCATCCTAAACCCAACATCAAAGTGTGAAATTATGAACTTTTTCCGTAGCTAGAGAAAAATGCTCGTGCCAAAATTTCACCAAAAACGCAATCCATGAAAAAAAAAGAAACTACGAAAATTTGAAAAAAAAACTTAGGCAATTTGCCTCACGTTCAACCTATAATTAATCATTAGAATCAACTATTTAGATTGTGTATATAATCTACTGCTCGTCTTCTGCTTCTGGAGTAGGTTCAGCATCCTCTAACAACGCATCTGGAGCTTCTTTACTCTCAATTTCTTCTTCATCGCTATCTTCTATGTAATCTGGAGATAAGTTACTCTTCTTACCTCTTTTTGATCTTGGCAAAGAAGCAAAGCTCTCATTTCCTTCTTCAAGTTCTTCCAAGTCTTCATCATCTTCAACAACGACATTAGCCTTTCTCTTCTTGGAAGTCTTCTTAGGTTCCTTGACAACAAATTCGGCATCTTTATCCTTGTTCTCGTCATCAACAACGACATCGTTTTCATCATCGATAATCTCTTGTCTTTCATCAATAATCTTTTGAGCTTCTTCCTGAAGTTTGGCGTACTTTTCCAGTTCAATTATCTTCTTTTCATTCTCCTTCTTTTCTTGTTCTTCTCTTTCCTTATCTTCTTGTAACCTTTCTTGTTCAACATATTCCTTGGCTTCCTTCAATCTCTTTTCCAATTGCATGTCGAAGTTCTTTTGTTCTTCAATGGCATCTGTTAGACTACCGATCAATTCACCCTTTAATTTATCATACTTATGACTCAAGTCTTTTTGGTGGAAGAACAGAATCAAGTCTTTACTATTCAGAACGAATTCAATGAATTGGATTATATCATTAACGCCAACCAATACATTTTCCATCTTGGCAATGGATCTTTGACCTTGTGGGATCTTGACAATCTTGCTGACCAAAATCATGTATAAGGAGATTTGGTTGAATTTCAAATCCATCATGAACTTTTCGTATAAGTGATCTTTGGTATTGACACCAACTTTTTGTTCAACATAGTCAATAGCCTTTTGATTGCTTTCAACAGCTCTGTATATGAAGTCGATGGAACCATCCTTGAAGTATCTCAACAACCAGACTCTACCAAGCATGTTCAAAACATCAGCCTTGCCTATTAGATCCTTGGTCTTGGATAAAGCTATGTTGTAATTATCAATGGCCTTGATGTAGTCATTGATAGCAGTTAGTTCTTGAGCCAAGTTGATAAAAACAGATTTGTCATTGATACTATCTCTACATCTTCTCAAAATTTGCAAAGATTCAGTGTGTTTACCCAAACCAGCATAAACAATAGCAATACCTTGGGCAGCATAGACATTGTATGGATCCAGGTTTAATGCATTTCTAAATAACTTCAAGGCTTTTAAGTATGAGTTCTTTAACTTATATTCACTTGGGTTTTGTACATCTCTTTTCAGCTTTCTACAAATGTTTATGTAAATGTTACCCAATGTGATCAAAGCGTATGAATCCTTGTCAGAAACGTTTTCCAATGTGAACTTGTTGTGAATAATTTCATCTTCTATACCTAAAGATACATCAGCCTTGATCATCCAAGAATGAATGGATCTTACTTCTAAGTTGTATGTGTTTTCTTCGGCAATTTGCTTGAATAAATCAGTGCTATCCTTGTCCAGTAAACACTTTCTTAGTTGGACATAAAGACCAATGTTCTCTGGAACCTTGGCTATTAAATCGTTATACTTCTTCAAAATACTAGACTTGTCCTCATCCTTGGAAAGTTGTTCTTCAGTTCTGATGATGTTATATTCAATGGTGTACTTGATGTTGTCATCGACATGTTCACCGTCCTTTTCAAACTTTTCAAAAGCCTTATCGAAGTTGGCCTTCGCTTCTTCATATTTGCCAATACCATATTGGTAGCAAGCCAAGTTGTTGAAAATATCCCAATTGACTTCATTCTTCAAGAACTTCAATTGTTCAATAATCTTTTCGTAGTAGTAAACACACTTTTCAAACATGTTCTTTTGTTCATATAATTGAGACAAGATGATGTATGCTTTTAGACTGACCATTTGTGACTTCTTATTAATGCTTACAAGTTTGATATAAGTTTCTAAGTATTCAATACTCTTCGTTCTTATGGCATCAGTTTGTAAATATTGACCAATAACAGTTTCAGCAGATCTATCATTTAGATTCAATACATTGATCAACTTAGTGGCATTTAAGCAACCCAAAACATAGTTTCCTTCTATAGAGTGTTTATCAATTTTTTCATTGAAGTTTTGGAAAGTTAGGATGGCTTCATCCAAGAAGTTGTCACAGTATTCAATTTGACCCAATCCAAATAAAGATAGACCGTTCTTTTCATATAATGATAAAGATTTTTGGAAGTACTTCAAAGCCTGTTTCAAGTTGTTCATGGCAAAGAATGATCTACCAGCCCAGAATAAGGAGATGGAGGCAATTTCCTTAGAAACTTGTAATTCCAATTTGTTTTCAAACTTCTTTTCGTAAATTTCTATACAAGTTCCATATTCTTCAGCAAAGAAGTAGTACATTTGTAAAAGAATGAAGACTGATGGATTGATTTCCTCAACATGAGTGAACTCAGGCATTTCTATGGATCTCTCTTTTTGTTCCTTTTGGATAAACTTGTTCATGGTGTATATCTTCTTCAAGTCGTTAATACTGGAAGTATAGTTTCCAACAAATTGTTCATCATTTAATGACTTATTGATAGTGGCATGATATTTGGATAGCAATAATAATATTTTTACATCGAAGTTTTCTGGGTTCAATTCTAAGGATCTTTCCCAAGCATTTAAGGCCATTTCAAAATCTCCTAGTTGCCAATAACACAAACCACAACCGATTCTTGGATCTGGTAGTAATACTGGGTTTATTATGATTAATTCTTGGAAGATCTTCAATGATCCTAAGTAGTTTTTCTTTTGATAAAGTAGTTTAGCCTTCATCAAAGAAAAGAAAACATTCTTGCTGGTGTTTTGTTGTTGGTTATTGTTAGATTTAATAGCCTTGGTAAACAATTGCAGAGTTTCTAAAGCCTTGTCATATTCACCTTTTTGATAAAATACATCTATAGTGGCTAACATATTACCGATCCAGATAGGTTCATATTGAATGGAGTTTTGTAGATGATACTCAGCTTTTTTTAGACATTCCAATTTTTCAGTGTTATCAGCATCTTGGAAATTGGATTTAGACAAATCCAAAAATGCCCAAGCCAAGAAAGTATGTAAATGAGCTGATTCTGGACCTTGGAATTCTTTCAAGGCCAATTCTATCAATTTGATACCATGGTTTATCTTACCTGCCTTAACATAGTTGATGGCAATGGTTAACCAATAACTTTTGTTACATTTTTCTTCAATCAGCAATTGAGTGAAGTCTTCAGGATTGTCCAATAAGGATTCCTTTTGCTTGAAATCAATGTTGACCAATTCATCTTCACTGGATAACAATGGAATATCCAAGGTACTTGGCCATTGCATTAGATTCCTGTATTCAGCATAGCTATTGCTAGCAGCACTAGTAGTCATACTTGCTTAAAAATAGGGTGATAGTTGTAAATACAAGTTGTATGGTTTGTCTTAAAACTTCTATTTTATAAGTTTGTTCAGCATATTTTGCCACTTTATTTTGCACAGAAGGGTATTTTTTGCCAAACCAAAACAACGAACATTTTCGCCTTGGTGAAAAAATTTTCCACTCCAAGTTTTAAAATTTCCTAATTAGGAAGGTGTATAGTTATAGCAGGGTAAAGTATACTAATTTGTTAAATCCGACATTTACAGCACGTGATTATTTATGAAAAAAGAAATGTGTTAAGAATTATTTCCTAAATAGGAAATTCTTATGCTAATTCTAACTCTGAAGAAAAATATATTCAAATTTTGTTTAATTTTTTGAAAAGTTTTTATCTAAAAGATCATCACATTTATAACTATAGATTTATGGAAAAACCAAATACAAAGATGGATTCTAATCTAGACATATTAATGGAATCAACTGAAACTCCAGCTATTGCTTCAGCTGAAAAAGCAATGCCAAAACAACAACTTCCAATAGTCAAAAGACTGTTCATCGGTAATATTAATACAATTTTAGAAAACGAAACTTTAGAAACATTATTTCAAGATATTATAGAAAGATTTGCCAGATACGGTAAGATTCTTAATAATAAAGAAGATCCAAGCAAAAGCAGTGTATATATAACCAAAAACTTCGGTTATGTGACCATGAAGTTTGAAAATCAAAGCAAATACTCCCAATTATTGAAGAGTTACAATAATGTCAATTATAAAGGTAACAAGCTGCTTGTGCAAGAAGCCAAAACAAGTTATAAAGAGAAGATCAATGAAGAAATAAAACAGAATGAATTATTTGAGACTAATAAATATAAAAAACTTGCAATCAAGAAGGATTACGAGCATTATAAAAAAATGAAAAACATCAAACTTACATTCAGAGATAGACTACAAGTTCTTCCTGGTAGACATAGAGTTACCAAGAGAAATTATAGAATAAGTAATAAGGACGAAGTCACCGGTAAAATGGTAAAATACAGCAACAAGAGAAGACAAACTTTCAGAATCTACTTGAATGGTGTT
This sequence comes from Hanseniaspora thailandica (nom. inval.), assembly GCA_030573475.1. Classification (NCBI taxonomy): domain Eukaryota; kingdom Fungi; phylum Ascomycota; class Saccharomycetes; order Saccharomycodales; family Saccharomycodaceae; genus Hanseniaspora; species Hanseniaspora thailandica (nom. inval.). Next base: position 99,345 of record JAJMDF010000002.1, on the reverse strand, counting down.
TTGAAAACATTTGTGTTGAGTAATAAGAAAAAACTATGGGGTGTACAAAAGGGTAGAACTGTTAGAGATTTAGCCTTTGAATTTGATGTTAATACTCTAAGTTGGAAGAATGGTTTAGGACACACCATTGAACATTTGAACTACAACAAACTAGGTAGAAATGAAAGACTAGAATTGGAAAGTAGAAAGGATACAGAAGATCTTGGATCCATGGAGATTGAAGAAGAGATAGATAATGACAAACTGGCAGATATTTTCAGCAGAATTGACTTTGACAAGCAAGTTGAAGTTGGTGAAGATGGTTTAGGTGATAAAGACGAGTATGGTATAGATTATGAATTGAAACACGGAATTTATGATTCAGATGATGACGATGAGATACCTAAGAAAGAAGTTGTAAAAGAGACTTCTGAAGAAGAAAGCGATGTCAAGATAGAGTCCAGCTCTGAGTCTGAATCAGAGTCTGGCTCATCTTCAGAAGAAGAATTCATGCCTAAGTTCGGTGTACCAAAGACAAGCAACACTGAAACTATAAGTAATACCGAAACCTTGAGAGGATTATTCCAAAGCAAAAACCAAACGGAACAAGAAAACAAGACTTCTTCATTGAAGCTGATTGTTGATGACGATGATATTGATCACGAGAAAGATAATGAGATCAAACACATGGCTGAAAAGGCTAAAGAATACATATCCAAGGAAACAACCACCCAACTGCAGTCCTTTGACAACACTGCATTTGTGAAAAAGGATGTTGGTTTATTCTTCCCACATTTCAATTCCTTCTTCTTACAACCCCAAACATCATTGAACAAGATCAAGACTATACAATTAGAAACTTTTGAAGATTGGGATGAAAAGTTTTGGGAAAATAGAGGTAAATGGACAAGTGAGTTCAAAAACAGAAAGAGAGGTGAATTAAAAAAGATAAGAAAAAGACAAACAAATTCTACAGTTTTGTTATAAAAGATTTTAAATATTATCTATATAAATAGCTTACTTTTTTATTCATACTTCAAAGCCATTTCAACAGCAGCAGCACCCCAGTCTTCACCGTGGTTGTGCATGGATTTAGCTTCATCAATACCAGCTCTGGCCAAAGCTTGTTCTTCAGTTAAACATGTTAGCAAACCGAAGATGATAGGCTTATTTAGTTGGAATTGCAAGTTCATAATGGCATGTGTGACAGATTCAGAAATGTATTCGAAGTGCATGGTGGAACCCTTGATCAAAACACCAATTGGAATGACAACATCGACTTCTGGGTGTAAGTGTTCGTAAAATCTCTTAGTGGCGTATGGCAATTCAAAAGAACCTGGGCATGTTTCAACAATGATGTTTTCTTCTAAAACACCGAATGTTTTAAGTTTTGAAATACAACCGTTGACTAAGGCGGAGATTATCTTATCGTTCCATCTGGCGTGGATGATCCCAACCTTAAGTTTAGATCCGTCGTATTTAGCATCTATTTGTCCTAATCCCTTAACAGCCATTTTTTATTATTAATTTATATAATTATGTATATGTTTATATGGTTTCTGTTAATGACTATTTACTTAAACATCATACAAACACCAAGTTTATATAAACTGAACCCAACATCCAACGTTCTTGGCTAAAAACCCCATTAGAAAATCACGTATGTCGTTAGTCAACTTTTCAAAAAAAAATTTTAAAATTTTTCCCCCTTACGCCTTGAAGGGAGAGAAATTCACGTAATCGATTGTTAACGGTAGCGGAGAGATTATCACATTCAAAAGATTCGACTTCAAGTGTAGAAAATTAGTACAAAATTACATGTAATTATATATATATTTGAGGCTTATTAGTACTCGTTATAGGTCTCAACTATATTATCTCTTGCGTATTGAGACCCACCTTTGGTGTCAAGAGCTTCTGCCGTGTCTTCTTCTACATCACCCAAATTCTCCTTGTCATTAGGCACGATGTTCAACTGCACTGATGGGGCGTATTTAGTATGTTCCAAGTTTTCAAATATGTTGATCAATATGTTGTCCAAGTATTTAGGAGAGTTTGCATTAAACATGTTTGATTGTCTAACGTCTAGTTTATAGTCAGGTCCGTAGTATTCAAAGTAGTCGTTGTATGGTAGGTTTTCGTCCAATAAGACATTATTTAAGATACCTGTTTCATAACACCAAGTTCTGGCAACATTTCTCATGGTATAACCACCACCACCAACAATCATCAATGGGATTCCAAATGATTTCACATAATTGACACAGTTGGCATGTCCTTGCATTGATAAGTTGAAACATCCTAAACGATCTCCAGATAAAGAATCACCACCACATTGGAGAACAACAGCAGATGGTTGGTACCATTCCATAATTTTGCCTATTACTGGTTCAAAGACGTTTTTATAAGAAGCATCATCAATACCATCTCTCAATGGAACGTTCACAGAATAATTTTTACCCTTTCCTACACCAACATCTCTTAGTTCACCAGTACCTGGGAAGAATTCACCGTATTTGTGGAATGAACATGTCATGACTCTATCTGTGGTGTAAAATGCTTCTTCAACACCATCACCATGATGGACATCAATATCAATATACAACACTCTTGGATGGAATCTTAGCAATTCAATAATACCTAATACAATATCGTTTAAGTAACAGAACCCAGAAGCTTCAGACTTTTTAGCATGATGTAAACCACCTGCATAATTGATTGCAACATCACATTTTCCTCTATTCAATCTGGCAGCACCTTCCATGGACCCACCACCTGAAATGGCACAATACTCGTAAAGACCATCAAAAACTGGACAATCATCATTGATGTTGAACTTGACTGTTTCCTTGGCAAACTGGTGTACATTATCCAAAGTGACTCTTGATAAGAAGTCAATGTATTCATCTGTGTGGAACTGGCACATTTCCTGTTTGGTGGCTGGCTTTGCTCTGTAAATTTCCATTTTCTTGTACAAGCCATAATTCATGATCAAGGAGTGTGTCATTCTGATTCTGTGTGGTTTCATGGCATGTCCTGCACCATAGGCGTAGTTGCCGACATCTGCGTCGTAGAAGTATGCGACTCTTCTTTTGTCGTTTTCTCTCAATTTGATCCCATCAAAAGGGACATCTTCGTAAACCATTTTGTATATTATATAGCGACTGCTGGTTGGCTGATAGCTGTTGTTTTGGTGTCTGTAAAGTGACTGTTTATACCACCAAAACTGAACAAAAAACAACAAAATCAGAAGAAAAAGAAAACAAAATTTTTGGAGTGGGTAAAAACCTTCAAAAGGGAAGAAAAAGTGCGCTAACGTATGCTTCTGATTTTTTATTTTGGCGGTGCAGCCAATAAAGGTCACGTGTGGGATCTCACATCATCAAAAGCGATAATTAACTGATGGAATTTGTAAAATAGTGACAGTATTTTGTATCTGGAAGAGATTGTGAGTAGATATGGTAGTAGTAAATAGTTATTACATCAGAAAAGCTTACACAGCAATTAATAGGTCAAAAATATACATAGCTTTACAAACTTTGAGTCCATCTTCTACACACTACTGAGACTCTCAAGAACAGTACTTGTCACGTAAGGATTCATATTTCGTAATGTCTGCTGCTGATATTGACGACTTAAACCCTCTCAATACATTTTCAAAGTGTTTCAAAGAGATAGTCAATGTACACCTATCATTTCCAAACCATTCTCTATCAGTAAGCTTGTCATTCCACTCAGTTTTATCCAACCCTTCGTGTTCCTTTTCTATCTGCTTTATTCTCTCTTCAACAACATGATTGTATACCTGGTTAACCAAATTTTGATAATCTGCACCAGTCAGATTATTAGGAACTTTTTGATCTATAAAATCAATTTCATCTTTCCAATCAAACTCTAAAACATACTTTCTTGTCAACGTATTTAACAACATCATTTTCTCTTCCGTATCCTTAATAACTCCTAAATAAATCATCTTATCAAACCTTCCTGGTCTTGTGAAACTATCATCAATCAAATCAGGTCTATTAGTAGCACCCACCACAAAAACATTCAAATCCCCTGATTGATTAACTCTATCGATCTCCGCCAATGTCTGTGCCACAACTCTATCCATATTCCCACTATTATTCTTTGAAGCAATTGAATCAAGTTCATCGAAGAACAAAACACAAGGCTTATTATCAAATGCCTTTTTGAATATTTTTCTTATATTACTCTCACTTTCACCTATGTACATGTCCAACAACTCTGGTCCTTTTACTGAAAAGAAGTTCATGGCAAAATTCGTGGCTATGGCCTTTGCTAATAAAGTTTTACCACTCCCAGGAACACCAAACAATAAAAGTCCAGATCTTTTGAGAACTTTCTTTTCAAATGTATCTTTGGGGGTTAATGTCTTGATGATCTCGGCCTTCACTTGGGAAAGTCCACCTATGTCCTCCCATAAAACTTTGGGTACAGTTGGAGCACCTGCTTTTGTGGCTTTGATTTTCTTCATCTTGTCAATTTGTGTTTTGATGGATTGTTCAGTGTCAAGAGATTGTATTTTGCATTGTGTTATTAGCTTTGTGAGCATGTATGGAGTAAAAGTGTTCGTTGTTTTGGCAATAGTCTCAAGGATTGAAGAGTCCATAGATGGAGATGATTCTTTGAGATGCTGGAGTAAATCAGATTGTTTAAGTATATCGTATCTTTGTTCTTCTGTGAGTACTTCAATGTATATCTCTTTCACACAAAGTGATCTTACACAATCCATGCTGGTATTCTCTAATGAATTAGATGTGAAGATGATGTTGAAGTTGACAAGTATGCTCTGGAATAAGTTATAAATTCTCAAATCTACAGGGTTGTACTCATGTTCTTTAGGAAATAACAAGTGTACATTCTTGAATAAAAAGATGATCTTTTGATGATTATCCAACTCAACTCTTTGATCGAGTATCTCAATGTAAATATCAGTCATTGCTTTTAACTTAACGTATCTCCCTTTCATATCATCATTACCAATACATACGTCTAGTATGTCAATATGCACAATCGAATACCCATTACAGCTGGCAAATGTCTTAACCATATGATTCTTTCCAAATAACCCAACAGACTCACCATTGGTGTCACTATACAAAAGAAGTCCCTTTTTGAAAGATTGGTATGAAAAAAGGGAAACTATGTCTTTATAATTTGGCCAATTATCCCCATATTCAAACTGTTTCCATTTATTTGAATAAAATGTATGCCATTCTGGGTATTGTTCATACTCTAGTGTAAATGGTGCTTCAAAATTTTTGTTGTCTATAATATATTCGCAATCATTAGATAGTTTGAACGAGCATGACTCTTTTGAAATAACTCTGAACCAGTTGATGCTGTCTAAAGCTATGATGGGAATGTACATCCCATTTCTGAAGTACCTGTTTTTATACTCCCTATTTAAATTTTCTATAAGTTGTTCATCGATCGAGTTCCTGTTCACTACTTTAACATGGTTCTGATCAAAACAACGTTGCAGTTTCAATTCAGACGTTTTGAGATCTTTTTCGTCTATAGATATAGCTGTGAAGTGTATATTGACATCTTCCAATAAAGATGTTTTCGACAGCTCAAAGAATAAACTTGGAGAGACACACACTTCATCATCAGCCACATCCAGACATACTATGTTCACATAAACATCCAATTCATTACTCTCTGATTTCACCCTCATATTGTTCATTTTTTTCACAAATATTTCATTTTTTAGTATATAAGCTCTGCTGAGAGCTACAAACTCTTCATCATTACCTCTCAGCTGGTCAAAGTACTTTGCCGATATAGAGCTCACCTTCATACTATTATACCGTTTTTGGTGTTATTTTAGCACGATCTTTAGGTTGAAAAATCTCCCTCCGTTTAAAGGGCGAAATCACGACGCGATATATGAAAAACTTCTGAACAAAAATTTGAAAAATAAAATCCAACATTTAGGCCTCGATATATACTCCTATTGACGTAGCAACCCTCTGTTCAACAGATCCTGCTGTCTCTCTATGATCTCGTCGTTCACTGGGAACAAAAACCCTCGATGGGTGGTTCTCAAAATCTTTTCGTTATCTGAATCACTGAACAAAAACCATTGGTACCATTTCTGGCCCATGACTTGTTTCCAATTTCCCAAGTATCCTATATCGTAAATATGACCTTCATCGACGTATTCATAGCCTTCCTCCATTTCCATGAGCAAGTCTTTTTTATCCGCTTTATCCTGAATGTTCATATTCTCTATTGTAGTTGTATTCTTCAAGATCAGGAAAATCGAATACCCAGTGAAAACGATCAACGTGAGTGAAAACACTGTGGCGATTAACAACAAATAACAAAGCTTGAACTGTACAGTCCTTTCATCTCCCACATTCATTTCTTTTATACCGTAATAAACATGCTTGAAAGTATCTACCCAGATCACCATGGTATAAATCAAACTACTCCCCAAAAACAGTATAAATCGCTTATGATTGTTCAAACCTATACAAATGGCGAACCATGGACAATGATGATCCATTTTCAACACACAAGTTCCACACGTCCTACAATGATGTGTCCTCTCTGGTTTGATGAAATTGCATGTTTCGCAATACTTGAAATTCGAAAGCTTATATTTCGACACATGGTTGATGTACTCCTCCACTTTCGTGAACTCTGAACCCTTCAATAGAAGTGAAGATTCAACTTTGGGTGTGCCATAGCCCGGGTGGATCACCTTGAGGTATAACCATAACGAAAGGATGTATAGACCCATGAGGAGAAGGGAGTGGGCGTAAGGGTTATAGTTGATGTTGACAAAGCCTGTGAGTGTGAATAAACTGATGTTGAACATTATAGGGAAAGTTTTCCATAAAGGAGGGATGGAGTTGCATGCCCTTCTCAAATGGATGTGCATATGGAGAGAGGGAGTTTATATCGTTTTGGGGATTGAACAAGTTTTTGATATGTTGAAGTTTTAAAAGTTCGTGTGTGGGAAATTCCAAAACGCGATGCGGATGTAAAACTGATACGTGCTTCTTAGCAATTTTTCAAATTTTGAATGAAGATATGTAGCATTTTGGGTCGATGAAAACCATAGAAGATGGTGCAGGTTAGAGTTAATACAGATGTGCTGATTGATGTGGTATTAAAATATCTAGGATTTATCATATCCTTCTTTGGATTGAGACTTTCTTTGACAAGAAGTATACAAATTCAAGTTGGTTATCACCTTCTTCGGAAATTCATTCTATACATAAACGATGTACTCAACAAAAAAGTTTATAGATACTTTAACAAAGATGACAGATGGGGGTCACTAGAGGAGATACTGGACACTGATGAGAGGGTGCTTTGTGTGCTGACCGGTGGAAGTCACGGACTCGGCCAACAGCTATACAAAAAGCTGGCATCAAAGTATTCTCTGAAGTATAAAAACTTTGAACTTTTAATCATAGACAAGGACATTATTTTTGAAAGTACTCCCTCTTCTAATATAAACTTCCTCCAGCATGACTTTATTAACCGAATTGGGGACAAACTCGGCCACATTAAGTTCCAAAATTTCCAATACAAAATCGTGATCAACAACTGTGGAACTCGTTTTGAATTCCACGATTTCCTACAGAGTTGGCAAACCCCCTCCAAATTTCTCGATTTACTCCACATCAACGTCCTCTCCGCATGTGATCTTCTTTCTATTATACAACCTGACTACATAATCACTATATCTTCTATTCTCTCCATGATCTCACCTAAGAACGGCTTTTTGTATAGTTCGACGAAAAATATGATATCGAACATGCATGAGAGTTATGTCCAGATCGAGAACAAACGAGGGGTTTTGGTGCTCCCTGGACAACTTGAGGGGACTGATCTGTTTAAAAAATTTGAACCAATGTTCAAGGGTAATTTCAAACAAATTGTGTCGCCGTTGGTTAGTGTTAGTTCATTGAGTGATGAGATTGTGGAAGCGATGGGCAAGTTGGAGAATAAGGTGATTGTGAGACCGTACTATGGCTTTTTCATGAAGATATTGTTGTTCATGCCGTATTGGCTACAGAAGGTGTTGAGAATGATAAGTAGTGTGGATGTAGTTGAAGACTGATAGATATATAGAGCAAGATTTTTATACTTTTAATTAATATAAAGGTAGTGTAGTTACCCAAATTATTTGGATATTCCCCTTTTTGGACTTTTTGAACTATTTTTGGAAAAGGCGAAGATTCGCTGCACCAAAGCTTTTTTTCACACAATCGATAAACTTGAAGTTATGAACGTAACAACACCAGAAACCAAATAAGATAATCAAGACCTGTAACATACACAACTATAAATTTAATGTCTGATTTAGGTACTGGAATTTCTAGCGATAATGGGAAAAAGATTACAGCCAAGGCTATGTTCAAAAAGCCGGCTGTTAACCAGTCCAACAACATCCTTTATAGACACCATTTCCTCAAGAAGCTGAACATATCACCATCTGAGTACAGCAGGAATCAAATAACAAAAAACCCTTATATTTTACATAACAAACGAAAGACGATACTTCACGGACTAGTGGATGAACCAAGTTTAATATTATCCTCCACGCCATCTCCATCATTAAGTTATCAACGAAGCATCAACACGATCACGAAGCTTCATCGATACATCATGACATCTTCTCAAGCATCACAAAACCCATTATATCAAACCCAACAAACAACTTCATTAAACACCAACATGCAAATAACATCTCTCTCCTTCCATCCTTCTACTAACAGGTTCATCGCCGCCACTGGAACAGGTGAGTTAACCTATTGGAATGTTAAGGACACACAAATGGAGAACATAACTCAAGGTCACGATAGTATCATCAAGAAGACGATCATGAGTAAGAATGGGACATGGTTGGTTAGTGGGGATGATGAGGGGATTTTAAAGATCTGGCAAGCACAAAACCTACGTTTGACCAAGACAATCGAGAATAACAAAGATGGATTAGAAAAAGAATTGTTGACGTTGGGGAATGTTAGGGATATGTGTTTCAATTGGGATGATAGTAAGATTGTGGTGTGTGGGGATGATAAGCTTGTGAAGATCTATGATTTCCAGAATGGATCAATGGAGAAGGTGTTAAAAGGACATAATTGGGATGTTAATTCTTGTGATTGGCATGAGAGTATGGGGTTGTTGATATCTGGATCGAAGGATAACATGATCAAATTATGGGACCCAAGATCAAATAAATGTGTCAAAACCGTTCTTTCTTATAGATCTTCAGTCAACAAAGTCAGGTTCCAAAAGTATACCCACGATTCCAACAAGAATTACAAGTTCTACACACTCGGCAAAGATTCTGTGTTGAAAAGTTTTGATATGAGAAACATGAAAATGCCAACCAAATCATACAAGGATACAAACTTCCACACCTTTGAAGTGGACACCAACAACGGTAACAGACTGGCGTGTGGGTTGAAAAACGGATCTCTACAGTTTTACGACACAGCTGATGATTCTAATACATATTACCATGAAATCCCATACGCCCATGGAGGTACAATCAACACATTGGCTTGGTCGCCTAGAGGAAACTTATTAATGACTAATGCTACAGATAGAACGATGGGGATTTGGACCAGAGGTGAGATTGACAACGAGCAGCCATATTACAAAAAGCCGGCAAAGAAACAGGAAAACTGAAGTCATGAGTAAAAATTAGTTTACAGTTTGTGTTTTTATATATGTACATATCAAGAATTCACTACCTCATTCAACTAATGATGAGACAGCTTTATTTCTCTTTATAATGCCGGCTGTTGTGAACGCCAGGTAATGCAACTTGGATGTGGTCCTGCACATACTCTTCCGGTGTGCTACTTATAGAATGCGTTTCTTTTATCATTATCATTATTTTCATTATTTCACTGATGGAACCTTAATGCCAAACTCTTTACACGTCTTTCTCAAATTTCTGTTCAATCTTTCGAAATAGGCGTCATCTAAGAAATAGTTTAAGATCTTGACATTCTCGCTGTTTTGAATAGTTTCATTGGTGTAAAAGCTTTCAACCTTGTTGACGTAACTAATACTTTCTGGCAATTGGTTGTAACTCTTGGCAAAGTCAATTAAGCCATCCAAAATCAGATCTTTGCTCAAGTCCTCATCAGTGATGTTTGTTTGGTAGTTGCTATTTTTCGAATTCTCCAAGTTGATGAAGAATAAGTTGTTGCCCTTCATTGAAACACGCTTCAATTCCTCAATCTCCTCATGTGTGATTGGACAATACTCTTGTGAATAGTAAGTCACTCTTCTGGAGAAGTCCTTGATGGCAAAATCAAATTCCTTGTCAAAGTAATCATCATTGAATGATTTGTTGTAGATGTTGTAAGTTATGAAGTCTCTGTTGGTGCACATGATTTGTAAAAACACAGGAATGATTTCTATTTGTTCAATAACAGTTTCTTCATCATTGTCTTCTTCCTCATCAAGCAAATTCTTCATGGTCAAGAAATTCTTCAACAAGGCTTGTTCTTGTCTGTAAATTTCTTCAACAACAAACTTTCTTCTTTCTCTAGTAGAATTTGTGGCATCAAATATGGCCATGTCCAAATCATTGTCGCTGTTTGTTAAATTCTTGAACAATGAGTTCAATGTCAACTTTGCAAACACATCCTTCTTTGATTTATTTTTGGGGGAAAACAAATCCTCATTAGAATTGCTTGAAAGCATGTACATCTGTCTTGTTTTGGTGTATGAATCGGATCTTCTGATCTTACCTGCATTGAAAATCTCGATCTTTAGCTTGGTATTGATACAATTGTTGTCGTGTCTATCAACTTCCAAAATCTCGTTTCTGGAAGCTATGCTGGAAGATCTCTTTCTAACTCTATCTCCACCGTTGCTGTAGATGTCTATGCCTTTTGATAAATCTTCTTTATCCATCTTGATGGCTGATTGCTCAGCTTCTGTAGAATCTGGCGGAGTTGGAAAGACATCTCTTAGAATCTCTTTGGTATACTCGCCCTTCAAATACTTTTGAGTCATGAATTGGATCATATTTTGAGAAAGTGTGGATTTTCCAGAAGCCGGCAATCCAGAAAGAATGAAAATGTACTTGTAATGTTTCTTTACTTTGTACTTTCTACCTTTTTTGGCCTTGTTGGTAGTGATAGGCGCACTTATGTTTCTGTTTATTATGTTATTAGTAGGTGATCTTGGTTCCAGCGATGAAACTATAGAGAAATTCGAATTTGTTTCCGAATTATTATCTTCTTGATTTGGACTGAAAATTTTCGAGTCTTGAAGTTGAGAAGATAATTTGGAAATGTTGTTGGTGAAGTAGAATTCATCTTCATATTCATCATCATCCTCTTCTCTAGAAGTGACCAAGTGTAATTGGAATTTGGTTTTGTTAGGTATCTGGGTGTTGTTCAATGACATCAAGTCGGCAAAGCTATTTTTGTCGCCAAAATTCGGATCTTGAATTTTGTACTTGTTGTTCAAACTCGTTAGAGAGATGTTGCTATTTTTATTATTATGAGCATTCATCAACATCATCTTTTTCAAGTTGGCATTACTTACTTGTCTTGAAGTGTTGCCGCTGCTTGTTTGGTTTGAGATTGGCGTCATTGATCTTATGTCTTCTGAAGGGATGTATGATCCTGAGTTGACAGAAGTGATTCTGGCCAATGTGTTGATCTTGTTGCTGTTCAAGAACATGTCATTTGGCGTGTTGTTTGGAGTATCTGTGAAGTTGTTGCTGACAGAAATGACATAAGGGTTGTCGATCAAATCGTCATCTTCAAGATGGTCCTTGTTGTTGTTTTTGAGGATAGTTAAGTATGAATCGTTGCTGTTGAAGTTACTCAAAGGTAGCTGATACTTATTATTTTCCATTATTATTATTATATATAAGTTGTGTGTTGGTTTCACAAAAGAGAGATTATAAGAGTCTAATAGATTTTGAAATTCAATTATACAAAAAAAATGGATCATTATAAAAGAGGGGGGGGAAAGAGTCAACTATTTTTTTTTTTCCCTTATAAGGTAAAAAAAAGAGGAAATATTTCTAATGGAATTTTTTTATTTACACTTTATAGAAGAATCTTTAAACTTATTTTTTAGGGAGGAAAGAAAAAAAAGAAATTTTGTTAGTCGGATATAAAGAGTATCGGATATAAACAATATCGGATATAAACAATATCGGATATAAGCAATATTGGATATAAGCAATATCGGATATAAACAAAATCGGATATAAACAATATCGGATATAAGATTTTATCGGATATAAACAATATCGGATATAAGATTTTATCGGATATAAACAAAATCGGATATAAACAATATCGGATATAAGATTTTATCGGATATAAACAAAATCGGATATAAACAATATCGGATATAAGATTTTATCGGATATAAACAAAATCGGATATAAACAATATCGGATATAAGATTTTATCGGATATAAAGAATATCGGATATAAAGAATATCTGATATAATATCATCGGATATAAAAATTATCGGATATAACCAATATATACACGTGTCTCTTCTCACTATTTTTCTCTCACTTTATAGATGTTTTTTTCATCAATAAAATATAATAAAGAGAGTTTATTAATTTATATCTAATAGAAATAAAAGTTTAATATATATATATATACTATAAAAATAATAGTAGTATTATTAATATATATATATATATAAAAGTAATTATATAATACTATAATTATTATACACACTACCCTGGTATTAATAAAAACTTTTTTAATAAAAGCACTGCTTATATCCGACTAATAAAATTTTCACAACGAATGAAAAAAAATTTTCTTACTACCAAAACCGCTACTCTAATTTTATTTTTTTCAATACACACTTAGAAAAAAAAAAATTTTTTTCCTTCTTCTTTCTTTAAAATATTATCAATTCAATAAACACAAAACATAACCAAAAACTAAACTTACTACTAATAATGTCATCTAACCCTTTGCAATACCCTTGGTCATTCTTCTTTACCCTTCCTCCTAACTTCTCCGATCCTTTGGAATCCTGGGAAGACCAACTGGTCAAGGTTGCTGAGATCAACTCTTTAGAACAATTCTGGGGTCTTCAAAACTCTATCCCAAACGTCAAAGATATTAAAACCGAATACATGTTCTTCAAAAAGGGAATCCAACCTAAATGGGAAGACCCTCAAAACGAAAAGGGTGGTAGATTTGTTATCCACTTAAACGACATAAACATTGAAAACTTTTGGAACAGATTATTATTCTCCATTTTAGGTAACGACAAGTTTTTGGTAGACAACGAACTTAGTGAATTAATCAATGGGTTTTACATTTCTTACAAGAGAAAGCTGTTTAAGGCTCAAGTATGGATTAAAGACTGTACCAACACCGAAAAGATCCATCAATTAGGGGAGTTCTTGTTACAATTATTAAACAAGTCTAATAATTCTATAGAAGATGAAATTGAAGGCAAGACTGTTGAGGTTGTTGAGGAAGTTGTTGAAGATGAAGAAGAAAGACCATACAAGATATACTTCTTCTCCCAAGACAGAAAGAACCCTGAAGGTCTGAACTTATCCTTCAAGTTATAACCATATGTATATATCTCTCTGTTATTTTTTTTGAAATTGAATTTTTTATTTCCCCTTTGGGACACAAGCGTTAAGCATATTTTTGCAAAAAAAAGAAAGAAATCCGTAAGGAAAATTTTTCTCCCAAGTGTTACGTTTCCCGCTGTTTTTTGTTTTAGAAGGCAAAAAATTTTCTCTCGTTGAAAACTGGGTTTTGATATCTTTGATTCAAGTGTTTTTGACAATAAATAAAGGTTGCCAAAAACCCTAGAGATAGCGTATTATCATTAAAACAACAAATATATATAATGTCTGCTGAAGAACAAGTTGAAACTAAAACCTTGAACACCAAAACCGTTGCCGAGTTGGATAACTCCAAGTACATCGCCAAACTAGATTCTTACAAGGCCAAGCATCCATTGAAAGATGAATGGACTTTCTGGTTCAAAGTCCCAACAAACCACGAAAGTGACTCATGGAGTGATGCCACCAAGCAAATCTACACATTCAACACTCTTGAAGAATTCTGGGGTCTCCAAGCTGCCTTGCCTTCAGTTGAAACATTAACCACTGATTACATGTTTTTCAAAAAAGATATAAAGCCAGAATGGGAAGATGCAGCCAATGAACGTGGTGGTAAGTGGGTGATTTCTTTAGGATGTTCCGAATTAGGTCTTGATGTCATAAACAAGTTCTGGGGTCGTATCATGTTTTCCATCATTGGTAACAACTTTATCAACAGCGACCACATCAATGGGTTTTACATTTCTTTTAAGAAATTCTATTTCAAATTACAAGTTTGGACAGACAGCATTGACAGAGACACTGTTTTGCCTATAGGTGAAAAAATAAAGGAATTGCTAGTTAACTCAGAATTCGGCATGCATGAAGAATCACAAATGAGAAAGAACAATACATTCAACCCTACAAGATTCACCAATAAAAACCCTCTTTACAGTCAACTCCATAATGAAAATGATGAAAAGCCATACAAGAAGTCATTCAACAAGAGCAGCGTTGCTGTTGAACAAACCAGGATTGTATTCAACAACCATGAAAGAAAAGAAGGAAATGTTGAAATTGTTATTAATTTGCTTGACAAGGTTGATCCTCCTGCTGGCGACCAATCTGCTCCAGCTCAAGAATGATACATCGTTGATACCTCTTTTATATAATTAACTATGTGTTCTTAATGATATATATAATTTCTTTTTTAGTCAAAATCTAGGCCACTTTGGAGGAACAAGCCAATGATCAGAATGGCATAGAACATCAATAATAAACCTCCTTTTAGATAATTACTCTTTCCTTCACTATACAGATACGTGAACAGAAACACTGAACTTAAAGTTGCCATGACATCAAACTTTGGAAAGACTAAAGTGAATGCCCATTCTTTGATTCCTTCTACATGTTCTTCAAAGTCCATTTTAAATATGGAATAAATCACCAAGGCAGGAACTTGTAACAACACAACTTGAAGAACATAAGCAGCTCCAATCTCCATTGACAGTGCAACATTTCCATTTCTTGCAAAGCTATAAGCATTCAAGAATTCAGTCAAGTTTGGGATCAATGCAAATATCGTCACTCCCAAAAACTTCGGCTTTAGTATAGGAAAAGCTTGAATGATAAAATCAAGTGAATGAATCAGAATCTCTGCTATCAACGAATACAAAATGGTTGAAGTCAACAAAATGGTGAATGACTTTTTCTTTGTCCAGTTTGGTGCATCGTGTCCTTTTATGTGTTCCTCAATGCTTGAAATGGAATTCATCTGATGGATCATTCTGGCTGGAGATTGGGCTTCATTCATATCTCTTCTGATGTTATCTGTTTTCATCAATGTGCCATCGCTGACGTGTCTTCTTGTGGATCCAACATCTGTACTACGAGTTGTAGTAGTTTCTATGTTTTTGGTAGAATTTGGAATGGTCCATATCATTGAAGCATGAGTCTTTAAGGTAAACCACAATCCCATGATGTAAACTAATCCAAGACATACAGCGATGACTCCACTCAATGGCTTAATCTTATTTTTGAAAAAGTCGTCATCTTGAAGAGGACGGTTTTCAAATCTACAACCAGAATCATCCTCACAAATCATTACAACTCCTCCGTAAATAATATAAAACCAGGAAGGTATTAATAAAGTCAAAATGGCAAAGATCAACATTGCAGAGGATACACCAGCTGATTTTGGATTGTAAAGTTGCGTCTTTTTATAAAAACTTCCACCTAGCATGCTTAATCCTGGCAGACAGAGAGTACCTGCTAATAAAGAACCAATTATGCCACCTTCAACTAATAACCCCTTGTTATTGTTTAAGGCCACTGCATATAAGAAAATCTCTATAATGGTTGAGAACAAAGCATTGATGACAGAACCTAATGCCATTGAGGTTGAAATGGAAATAGAAGCAATGGCTCCACCTATGTAGAATGATAATGGGAAAGTAGAAATCAAACATAAGATGAATAAAGTCAAGTCGTTGAATTGTTTGAATATGAAAAAGTCGGCAATGGTTATGACAACTACAAGAAGCAAGTTCATGACTATGACATTAGTTCCATCTATAGTTAGTTTGTAGTATTTCCATCCACACCACTTATATGTACAGATCAAAATATCTTGAAGGTTGATTTCGACAGATGGCAATAGAGATTGGTTCTCGTTTGTCATGGATACATTTATTTTGTTTAATTTTGTTACATTGTAACTTAAAGGGAATTTTTTTAATACACTGAAGATGACTAGAAGCATGTGTGACATAGGAATACTCACTACACCAAACCATAGAATAGTAACGTACATGTAAACAATTACTCTCAGTATGGTGTTTACAAACACTTTATAAACAAAGTTGCTCCATGTTTTTGATATTTTCAAACGAAGAGAATCATTGATGGTATATTTGGCTTTCACCGGCATTGAATTATAATTCGTTCTGATATGACTAGTCTTTTTGGCATCATCTGGGTGTAGATTACTCAACACTCCATGATCTAAATATAATACTTTACCAAAGGGATAGAAGATAAATCCAATCATGTTATAGAAAATTTTAAAAGTATTAAAAGCTTCAGTGAATCCATTGATTGGTAATACTAACACCAACATGACCATACCAAGGAAAAACAGCATCAAACTCAATGAAAGACCTATTGTCAAACAATAAAACAGATTACACATTCTTATGCCAAGAGAGAGATCATCTTCCCCATGTCTGATATCTCTGCTAGTTACTGGCAATGCATTTGAGGAATCAATCCCATTGTACATGTCCTTCAAT
This sequence comes from Hanseniaspora thailandica (nom. inval.), assembly GCA_030573475.1. NCBI lineage: Eukaryota > Fungi > Ascomycota > Saccharomycetes > Saccharomycodales > Saccharomycodaceae > Hanseniaspora > Hanseniaspora thailandica (nom. inval.). Next base: position 82,505 of record JAJMDF010000002.1, on the reverse strand, counting down.
ACAGATTGATCAATGCTTCTGTCTTTCTTGTATAAAGCAGGTTTCCATATTTTGATACCGAATGGGTGCATGCTATTAATAGCATCCTGTCTGTCTTGAAGGGTGATGTCTTCTGGAGGGTGAGTATGATCGTCATCCTGGTCATCAGAAAGGATCTTGAGCAGGCTGTTAGTAGACATTTGGGTCAATATTATAAATATTATTTATTTGGGTTGTGAGTGTGTTATCAGTGGAAATGGATTAAAAATTGTATGATACGCGTTGTTTACAGCCTGTATTGAGATATATTTTTTCAGGGGAGAGAGATCATTGTTTCAGATTTGTTAGTCGGATATAAGACCATAACATAAAACCAATATAAAGAGAGAGTATAGTTATAGAAGATATAAGAGTATATATTTACACAGCTATTAAGCAATATATATATATTAGTAGTAGGAATATGACACACTCCTAGCAGTTATATAATATATATTTTTATCAGTAGTATCAGCCACTCACACGTGATATAATTAGATTAGTGTTACACAAAAAAAAAAAAAACATATATGTAATTATTGTCTAAGGACAGATGGGGGGTGGAAATATAACTTATTACTCTACTACTATCTGTCTATATTACTTAATACATTTTATGTGCTTTAATAATGTTATAAATGCTTTTGGTACAAGTTGTATACACAACAGGTCATGTGACCCACTCTAGATCTAGAGAGAGAGAGAAAAAAAATTTTTTTTCTTTTCCCACTTAAAAACACGTTTTGTCCTAAATTTAGGACAATCTTCTACTAAAATGATCTCTCTTCTACTAACCAAACAACAATGATCTTCTATAACACTCTCAAACTTCTTGTTCTTATATCATCCCTTATACTATCTTCTTCAGCTCTTGATAAGAGAGATTACATAACAACAAGCATTGCAACACATCTAACAACACAACCAGGCGGTGCTGTAATCACCATCCAAGCTGCAACTATCTTCACTGTTACTGAAGATGCTACTGCTACATCAGCTGCTGTAGCTACTTCTACACCTACAACTGTTGCTGCAGCTGCTGTTGACACCACAACTTCTTCTACATCTACAACCATTGCTGCTGGTGTTGCTGCAGCTGCTGTTGACACCACAACTTCTTCTACATCCATAACTACTAAAGCTGCCGCTGCTGCTGTCACAACCGCAGCAGCCAACACCCAAGCTGTTGGTATCGCCACCACAGGTGAATATTTAGGTATAGCCAAGTCCACCACTACAAAGTCAACTGGAACCAAATCTGGTGAAACTGAAAGCTACACAGGTCCAAGATTGGATCCATCCACCTCAATAACTCCGCTGCCTTTAAGTGCCGTAACCACTTTAAAGATTGAATCATTCCAAACAATCACCATGAAAGATACAACTTATACCACCAAAAGACATAAAACATCCATGTACGTTACTTTGACTGTGCAAAGTATGGTTGAAGTTATACAAACAACTTTTGCTCAAAGATTCAAGACCATGTACTCAAGCACTTTTGGTGGTTCTTCAGGAAGCATTGGGTTGGGCACATTGACTGGTGAAATCGGAAAGGTCAAGAGTAGTTACGTTGTGACCGAGGATGGTACTAACAACGCCTTGGTTAATAGTAATAATTGGGGATTAATGGGTATGCTATTATCCCTATTATACATGTTTATATAAATGTATTAATAAAAAAGAAAAACAATTACTTTTGATATATCTTCTTAAAGGCGTTTTCTAGAATAGCCAACCCCTCATCAATCTCTTCTTGTTTAATATTCAATGCCGGAACGAATCTTAAAGTCGACTTTCCTGCAGTGATGACTAAAAGACCATTTTCTTGACATTGCTTGACCAATTCTTTAGGTGGCTCTTTGAACTCTAATCCAACCATCAATCCTTTACCTTTAACACCTGTACAAATATCGCCATATGGCTTTACAAATTTCTTTTTCAATTGTTGTTGTAAGTATTCACCATTGACTTCAACATTTTTCAAAAAGTCATTTTCTGTAACTCTTTCAATGACATGGTTGGCTACAGCACATACTAATGGATTACCACCAAAAGTAGTCCCATGATCACCTGCCTTGACTACTGTTGTGAACTTATCATTGACGATGATACCACCTATAGGCACACCGTTACCCATTCCTTTGGCGAATGTGATTGCATCTGGATGGGCTTCTTGTGGGTAATGACTATGTGTCCACAATTTACCAGATCTACTCACCCCAGATTGGATTTCATCATAAACTAACGGAATATCTTCATTTTTTAATATTTTCTTAAGTTCGATTAATGAAGAAGATGGGATTGGATTGATACCACCTTCACCTTGGATAGGTTCGACTATACACCCTGCCAAAACTTCACCATTGGCTTTAGCCTTTTCAATGGAGGTTTGCAAAGTGGATAAATCTTCAATGTCGATGAAATCAACATCCATTAAAGCAGATAAGTATGGTTTTCTGTAATTGAAGTTATAAGTCGCAGCTAATGCTCCCAAAGAACGACCATGGAAACTGTTCTTCAACGCCAAGAATCTGTATTTAATGGCTTCATCTTTTTTGTTTTCAGCTATTTTATGTTCTTGATATTTCATACAGAATTTAATAGCAGCTTCATTGGCTTCAGTACCGGAATTACAAAAGAAAACTTGTTTAGCATCATGCATACCTCCAGATTCAATAGTTTTGGCAATAATCTTTATACCTAAATCTAACGATGGTTTGTTGTAATATAAATTAGAACTATGGATCAATCCCAAACCCGGTTGGACTTGATCGCTGATGATTTGGGCTATTTGGGAATCATTGTGTCCTAAGGCAGTGACGGCAATACCAGCAGTGAAGTCTAAATACTTCTTGTTGTTGATTGAGTCATAAAGATAAACACCCTTTCCAGAAGTGATGATTATGTCCGAAGGTCTGTTGTAAGTAGGTACTTGGAATTTAAAGGCGTTAGAAGAGTTGAATCTCTTGTTAGTTAAAGTTTTAAGCATTGAGATAATATATATGGATACAATGGGGGGATTCTAAACCACTTTCTTAATCATATTCAAGATGAATTGTTAAACCTCTCTTTGTTTAAATAAGTTTTCAAAAATTTTACCATTTTGTTAAATTTTCCTCGCGGGAAAAATTCGGAATCTCTCACCGATAAGCTTAATAATTCACCAATTTTTAATTTTAAAAAATAAGATCTCATTTCTAATGATCATTTATGAGTCAATTACAGTTCATATTATTATATACTCTCTTACTGATTCCATGTCAATCTGCTCTTATCAGCAGATCTTCTTCCACTCAACAACTTTCCACCAATAACCACAACAACAGCAGCCAAACAAACCAAACCACCAACCAAGTAAACTTGTCCCAAGAAGTTGTTTCTTCCACCAATAGAAGATCCATGTGTCAAATAGAAAGCCTTATGACCTGAAAACTCTCTAACTGGCCAATTCAACGTAATATCAACTTGATACGTGCTTGGGACTAAATTCTGTGTAGTATTTTTACCCAACAATTTGGAAAATACCGGCAAAGCAGGGTTATCCATCCAGTTTTGAAATTCTTGCCAACTAGAAATATCAGGCACATTAGTAGAATTGTAACCGTCTGGATACTTTTGTTTCCAATATGGAGGTGGAGCAATATCCTTATAACTCAAACTTGTTTTCTTGAATCTTTTGGAGTTGGTGGACCAAGTTATTTCTGAATTATCCATTATGTAATTTTGTTTTTGATTGTTTTCATTGATCAAGGTCATGGAGAAGGAATCATTGAACATGGCATTGGCTATCAATCCACATGGATAGATCTGCTTGCCGGTTTCAGAGTCCTTATAAATCTCAGCACATTTAATACCAGTGGAGGTATGAATATCATTGATGCTGGTTTCTTTACCCTCAAGTTGATCCTCATTGAATGATAGGGCATATCTTCTGTGGTTTGGATAGTAATCCTTGATCAAATATGACATGAACACTGGCTTTCTTATGACATATGGAGTGGTGAATCTTATATGACAAGTACCATTTTCTGCAAAGCTGTTTCCAGTATCAACAGCATTTGGGTCTGGAGTATACATCCATTGTGCCTCAAGAATATCTGAAGTTGCATCCTTCAATTGATGGAAATATGATTCAACATATGTCTTTGGAATGGTGGTGTATTCATCTGTACTAGCCATGGAAGAACATTCTTGATAATAAATCTTTAGTTCATTAGTTTTTTTACTAATAGCAATCAAAATACCACCAAACAATACAAATATCGCACACACAGATAAAAATATCGATATGGTCAATCCTGGAGTGAAAATCGGATTGTATGACTTCAATCTTTGTTGTAAAAAGCTGTTATCTTTAGGTCTCTTTGGGTACAAGTTCTTCAAGTCCTTTTCATCGAGCTTATCCTTCTCATCTTCGTAATCACTTATGAACTCGTCTGAGTTCTCTTCCTCACCCATGTTCATCATACCTTGGATTCTGGATGGTCTTGGAGGATCCATATAAGAGTCACCGTCATTTTCAGCAGAGAATCTGTTTTGGGGATATGAAGAAAGGCTAATTCTCTTGTTGTCGCTCATTTTCAGTTGTTAGAGTAGTCTATCTGTGTGGTTGTTTGGTTACTCATAAGTTGTGTGAAGTGTACAATTGTTAAGAACATGTAAGAGAGATTACGGAAAACATGTGAAATTTTTTCCCTTCCGTTGAAATGGGCAAAGAATCAAAGTGGCTTTTTGATTTTTAAAATTGAAGTGGTTACTGTGATACTTAGAATTATTGGTTGGGTAGAATGAGAGTGGCTGCTTACGGCAATAGACGACTGCACTAAAAGTTAATACTGCCATTTACATCCTTGATATACTCATTTATAACAATGTTTTGCTCCCTTTTTTTGCAGCCATAAAGTAAACATGCTTCTTAACTAATTAAAAAAAGGCTTTTTATCACGTGACTTGTAGCCTAAACTCTTACACCAAAAGCGATCTTGTTTGTTGAAAATAATCGTATGGGCAAACTTAACCTTCTAAAGAAACATCCTTTAATTGACCCCCAAAACACACACTACATACCAGCTAAAACAAAATATGAGAGTTTCTAGTGGTACTGGTAATAAAATATTTGACACTTACGGAACACCAGGTATCACTCACTCAGTGAAAATAAACACAGACATATCCTCAATAGACAAGATACACGATGATTCAAGAAGAGATAGACTGCTTGTAACCACTGGTAAATACAACCTATCTGTGTATAAAGTTATAGACAATGAAAGTCAAGAATCTGGGGTTACTAAACATGCCAGTTTTATCAAAAGAAGAGAGAAAAAGCCACTCAGCGAGATAATACTGATGAAAGATCTTCTTCATAATGATGTTTTTAACAGCAACTCGAGTGTTTCATTGAATACATCATTCAACACCGGAAACATGTCGAATGTGGACTTATACAACAGCTACTTATCTGTTTCTATACCAAACGATAATAAAAGTCATAATAATGCTGCAAATTTGAGTGTTTCGCCACAAGGATCCTTCAAACTTCTGAATCATAACAACAGCATGAATGCAGGCTTAAGCAGCAGTGGCAGCTCCCCTTCTATACAACTACACAACCCACACTTGACTTTACAATCTTCAAGAAACAATTCAACAAATTCTATTAAAAACAAGACTATAAGTACGAATTCAGATGTCAAGACAGGGTATCTAGCCTACAACAACATCATTGCAGTAACCAACACCTCCACGACTGTTTCCTTATACGACATCAACAGAATGGACAAGAACAGTTTGTTTGGAGTGATTCAGGAACACACACGTACCATCAACTCCATCGACTTCCATCCTTTACAAAGCCACAGCCTGTTAGCAGGTGACATGAATGGCCTAGTCAAATTATACGATCTCCGTAAAATCCGGAACTCCTCCAACATACCATTAAAAAACATAAGTGAATTGAGCATCACCACCAAACAGAATGATGCCATCAGGGATATCAAGTGGAACCCTAGTTCACAATATTCATTCGCTACGATCCACGATTCAGGTACAATCCTGAAGTATGACACTAGATACACCTCACAACCTGAGAAGAAGATAAGTGCGCATGATGGACCAGGGTTGTGCATACACTGGATGTATGAAGGCACTGACTTCTTAGCTAGTGGTGGAAGGGATGGAAAGCTGTGTTATTGGTACATGGGTGATAATCGACCTTCGTTGGGGATGCCGGAGGTGAGCATCAATGTTGGGAGTAGTATAGATAAATTGAAGTTCAGACCGAATGGGAAGAGAGAGAAAGTAAGTGGGTTTCAAACACAAAGTGGGTATTACATGAATGATCATGAGGTTGCCGTCAGTTGTCCTAAAGATCAGAGTAAGAATAATGTTATTTTGTATAAACCTTCACAAATGTATATGCCATTAAAGGTTATAGGTACTCAGAGATCAACAACCGGGTTTGTTTGGTTTGATGAGAATACTTTGTTTAGCATAGATAAAGGTAATTGTATCAACGGGTTTGATTTGAACAAGGAGCCTGAAATGAAGAACAATTTAGGTGGAAAAGGGATGAAGTGGAGAGATATAGAAGGTGATGGCTTGGTGTTTGCTTCTCCTATTGGTGTTAAGGAAAGATATGCCATGGAGGAACCATTTGTTGAGGAGCCTGATGAAGATATGATTGATGAACAAGATGAGTATAACGGTGAGAACACAAGTCAAAGTATTAGTACAGTTAATAGTAACTTTGGCAATAACAGCTTCAAGAATTCATTATCAAAGTCACCAATCGTGTCAAATTCAAACTCCTCTTTTTTGCAAAGGCAAAGAAACAATTTGTTGTTAAAAGAGAAAAGAAGAATGAGTATTGGATCTCCATCTAGAGAAAATTTATTCCTAGCCAATGCTGAAAATGTCAAATCTAACAGTTCTCACAACACCTTCTTGATGAACTTGAAGAAGAATGGAAACAAGAAGATGGTCAATTCCGTTGATAAAGGCAACAGTTCTGACGAATCGCCATTCCAACAATTGATGAAGTCTCACAACAATTGGACTTCCATAACCTCACACAACTCCATGGAGTCACACAACACTAATGGTAGACTCTCCACCATTTCACATACTTCCAAGGCCAACAGTTCCAACAATTTAAGCATCATGACTACTCAGAAGAAACAAGAAAATGTAGTCTACTCTTTAAGCTTACCCTTGATTTACGACACTTTAGCCAATCTTGAAGAAAGCAATCAGAAAAGTGAAGGGATGGTGAAGATGAATGAAAGTGCTTTAAAGTTGAGATTCGATCCAGTTAGAAGGTTCAAGTACTTATCGAGAAACCTAGCTTATGCGAATGTCAATTACGACCGTGGTGAGGAGCAAAAAGAGGATGATACAGAAGCTGTTGATTATGAAAAGGCAGAAAGAGAAAGGATCATCCAGAATCTGGGATTCCATGATGATTGGATCGCCACTACTGAAAATAAGGGCATTGAAAGTGCATTGACAAATAAATTGGAGGTTAAGAAGAGTAAAGTGGAGAAAAAGAAGGTTGAAAGTAAAGTTGCTGTTCCAAATATAAGAGTTTTTAAGGAGGATTATGAAAAGCTGAAAAGAATGTGTGCGCATAACAGTAAGATTTATACTGAGCTGGAAGATCTATCAAAGGCTAAAGTATGGACGATGATTGGAAAAGGGGTTGATTACCAACTGGATTTGTTGATTAAAAAAGAAGAAGCATTGGAAAGTAAAAACAAAAATGAAAGTGGAGCTGATTTAAGAAAAGATGGCAACCATTACGGTGACGATGATGACGTTGCTATTGTTGAATCTGATATCGACATGCACAGCGACTATGAACTTGAATCCACAAGCTCACTTTCCAAAGCTTCCTCATTTGTAAGTTCTTTAAAACAAAGAACATCATCTATGACACAAAGCAATCCTAATTTAATTCCTCTAAAGTATGATCCTACCATGCACGAAAAGAAAAAATCATTTGTCAAAGATTCAGTCAAGATCAAGAAAGCTGAAACCCCTAAACCTACAGTTTACGACACTCCCGAAAGTTTATGTCTTGACCACGACAAAAAGCCATGGAGTTTATGCAAACTAGTAACAAACATTCATATCCATTCTTTAAAAATGGGAGATCTCTTAACCAGCTCTTTGATAGTTCTAAACTTCCATCAAATATTGTCTTACAGCATCAACGCCACTTGTGATGTACGCACCAGTGTTCATGACTTCATCGAGATGTTACATACTTATGAACTTTTCGATGTTTCAGCAGATTTACTCAAAGGATGCAGTTTAGCCAAGGACATTTTGAACAACTCCATACGAAATGAAGGAGATGCTGAAAACACGGAAAACTCAGCAATGATCATTCCAGACTACAACAAACCTGAACATGTTTGTTGTTATTGTGAAAGCAAAGTTTTGAAAAACACAGTGATGTTGTTGGAGTGTGGACACATTGGACATACTGATTGTATGAGGTCATGGTTCGGAATGGAAACAAACGCCTGTTTGTGTCCAGTTGGATGTATTGGTAAGCTTATATAATAATTTCTCTTTGAGCTAAGAATTCATGGAGAATTTCAAAGTATCCATCTTGAATGACTAAGTCGTTGTGATGGCCTCTGTTGAATCTATGTATTTTTTTGTATTTACTATTACTCAATTCGTATAGCTCTTTGCTGTGTGAGCTAGGAACAATTTCATCCTTCATGCTGTTTAGAATCAAAAGATTCATTTGGGGGTCTAGTTTGTCAATCAAACTTTCACTTTGCCACTTGTCAACAACCAGGAATGTGAAATGTTTCAGCCACGGGAAAATATAAGGAACGACTTTCTTAAGAGATAAGAATGTGTTTTCCAAAATCATGGAATCAATTATTTCCTTATGTTTATGTGCAAAGTTGATAGCCACTGCTCCACCAATGGATGTTCCATGGAGTATCAATGGTTTATCAATCAGATCATTTGTTGGTTCATAAACAAGCCCTCTTTCCACCAAAAAGTCATAAATACACTCACTATCCACCTTAATTCCTGCTTCTGTTGGTTTCCCAGTGGACTTTCCATACCCTCTATAAGACCAAACCACCACATTAAGATTATGATTCTCAAACAAGATCTTCACCATTGGGATTGAATCTCCAATGTTCCCAGCATTGGGTCTGAACATCAACAACGTCTTTCTCTTCTCCTTGTTGTGCACAAATGAATACACCTGTATACTTTCGTTGTCTGGGGTGGTTATGAAATCTTCTTGGAAGTATGTCGATAAAGGGAACTCTGGCTTGCGCACATAAACACGTGCGTTGTTCACCCAGGATGGATAGATCAAGCTGTTCTGGTTGTAGTATAAAGCACCTAGTCCAATAAAGGAAATCACCAAGGTGGTGATGGTCGTGCCTTTGACCAAGGAAATCAATGAAACCATTGTAGTTAAAGTGTGTTTTTTTGGTGTTGTTTTTGATGTTTGGTTTATCCCAAAAAACTCAAAACTTGGGAGAAAAATCACAGCCCCCGTGCACAAGGTTTGAAAATGGGAAAAAGGTTTTCAAAAAACTTTGGTAACAAATTTGAATAGTTCACTCATGGTTTGGTCAAAGTGAAAGGGGATACTATGGTCATAATTTAAGTCTATATATCTTGTTTGTTCAGAGCAAACTGTTTAGTTCATCTTTCACCTCTTTCACTATCTTCGTTATGTGCTCTATCTCCAACTTCTTGAAACTTATCTGTTCTTCCAGCAACATTATGAAATTCTCCTTGACCTGATGTGGCCTATACTCGTTCAAGTAATGATGTATGTTCACCAGAATGATTCTAATATTCTCCAAATGATTCTCCTTAGAATCTTCCGCAATGTTTAAATCCGTATTGACAGAAAGATTCGTTATCAGAAGCAAAAAATTCAGCAACAGTGATTTAATCAGCTTCTTCAACTCCTTTTTCTTGTGGATCTCTGTATCCTTGGACAATTGAATCTCTCCAAGCTCAGGCAATTCATCCTTGGTGTTCCATATGTTCCCGAACATGGTGAATGTATCCAGATTGTCATCTTCCGGTAAATTTGGTGGGACTTTATAATTATCCTCATCTGGACTTATCAAGTTTCTTGCTTCTTTATAAAATGTTTGTGAGATTTCGTTGCTTTTGTTTGTTGAGGTAACTACATCATTCACGTTTGTAAGTTCTTGTTGTTTGATCTTTTTATATGTTTTAAAGTATAAGTCATCATTGGAGGTGAATTCCTTGTAGTACAAAGGTGGATCCGGATATAAAGAAGACACACCTGTCAGTTTATTATCATCAGTGCTCATGATATGGATGCTGTATGGTTTCTGTTAATTCTATCAATCGTGATTTATGTTTTGAAAACCTTTTCTTTAAGGTTGAAAACATGTAATTCGTGTGATTTTTTTTTTGGCGGTGAAAGAATTTATATGTTAATCAACATCTTATGTCCGACCACAACATTTCAAAAAAGTAATCATACTGTAAAAAATGTCTTTAGTTTAACTATTATATATCATCGATGACCTACTTGTCGTTATTGTTGGATTGGAACAGCTCCATTAATGGGTCATTGCCCTTTCCGTCTTCCATGGTATTGGAAACAAACCACTTCATCTTATTAGTATAGTCCATGAAACTCATATCCAAGTCAAATGGCAAGTCTACCCCATCCTCCATTATTATTCCTGTATTATCAGTCACCGATGGTTCATGATTCTCACTGCAAATTTCCTTCATCAGGCTCAATGGTGACTCATTAGTTTCAGGAGGTAAATTGGCCGCTCCGCTCAAAATTATATCCTGGTTTTGAATATTTTCCAAAAAAGTATTGAAATATTTGGTTAAGAACTTTTCCTTTGCATCAAGCAATATGGTGTTCATGTTCAGGTTTTCCGCACCTTTCTTCATGTATGCATCAAAAATGGAACACATGTTGTATAGCCTCTTGAACCAGCCATATAGTTGCACACCTGTGAATCTCATTTTCTTCAAAACACTGTTCAGTTCTTTATGATTGCCATTGGCGTCCATTTGAAACATTGCAGGATGAAAATAATCATAATTTCTTGGTAAGTAGCTAGGTTCAGTTAAAGACTCTATGTTCATGACATTGTGCTTTGTTAGCAAATCTTTGAGCAGTCTTCCATAATCATTTCTACTCTTTAAATGTTCTATATTATAATTTTCTTGGTTGAGCAAAGTGTTCACAAATTTATAGTTGTTTTCACAATCTTGTGAAAACAACTTTGTTTGTAGAAGTAATCTAGAAAATTCAGTAAACATTCTTAACGTGATTAAAAATCCTGGGTTGACTGATAATAAGAATAAATGTCTGTCTATCAACGGACTCTTCAACTCATCAAACTTTTTGATACTATTTCTCATTAATGAACCTTGCTTGTAAAAGAACTGACATTGGTCTACTGCTTTGAGAAATGAACAAGTGACATGATATGTACACAGACAATAATATATTATCAAATTATCATTCAATAGTTGATATTCCTCATCACTCTTGGCTTCACTTTCATCATTAAACCTTATATCCTTCTTAATCCCCAATATGGAAATCACAGATTGTAAAGCAAACAAACAGAAAAATGATTTCAATATTAATAAACTCGTCTGTATAGTATCAAACATTTCATCTGATTGATAATAATAGTCACATAGCTCGTTCAATCCCAATTCCGCATGGATGAAATCCGTATATTTGTTCAACAAATTGTTTATGACAGGGTATCCGTAAGGTTTATACAGCTCATTGATCAGCTTTCTTGCATGGTACACATTTTTCTTAATCATATTTAAGATCTCACATTGTGTGGCATCACAGTATCCAGATTCGTCTGGATATTCCGATATCAACAACCATTCCTCACAGTAGTCGGTGTTGGTGATGCATAATGATTTACCATTTTGGAAGGAACATAACACATCAATGTATAACACAACATAGTATATTCTCTTCAACATTCCATAGTCATTCATACCCACTTTTTGATACATTTCATTCAACTCTGGATCGTTCTTATAAATCTCAACTACATTCAATTTATTCAATTGGAATGAAATAGCTGTATGACAAAGATCATTAACCATATTAATTAAATGTGAAAAGTCTGCTCCATATTGACCATTTGAAAATGAAAAGAAACATTTTAATGCCAAGTACTGGACTTTTTCAAAATACATCAACTCAGCTGTGCTTTGACCTTGGATGAAGATAAAGAACTTCAAGACACGTTCTGGAAACTGGAGGTTATAAAAGGTCAATCCAAGGATGTATAAGATTATGCCTAGTTTGTAAAGATTCTTATCTGGTCTTATACCCACAATCTGAGATGTTTCATTAGTAACAAACAATTCATCCACATAGTTCATGATTGCTTGCTTATTGATAATACTTGCTGCATGTGCCAAAGTTGTGTCAAAATGTAGATTCAAATAGTAGATGATTTCACTTTTGGTATTTGGAATTACCAAAATTAAATGCTCCAATAATGTATAACTAGATTTGTGGAATTGCTTTTTGTTGATGATCTCGACTTCTTTGGTTACTGGTGGGTAACTTAACTTATTCTCACGCGGATTGGGCTTAGAGTTAGCTTTCAAAATATCCCAAACATGATAAATTCGTTCCAATTGTTTACTATTAGGATCCTTGTTGCCATGTGTTAGTTGGTAAATAGTTGTTCTATAACAAGTTGGACCAAAAAATAACAATCTGCCGTCTTCTCTCAACAAATGAGAACTGTACTTGTCTAAAATAGGATTAGGAACGTATCGATTCATGATGTATTTATCCAAAGTTTTGTTCTTCTTATACTCTGGTATATTAAATGTGCTAGTTTTGGATGGTTTAGCCACACTCTTCTTGCCTGATTTTGGTGAGACCTTGGCAGCAGCCTCGTATTCACAAACGTTGTTCTTTCTCTCTACACAGTTGTCACAAATTGGCTTTTCCCTGTTGCACTTGAGGTGCTTTAGATGACAGAAGTTACAAGATCTCCTTACTCTATTTCTCTTTTTCTTAATACTATTGCTTTCTGCTGTCATCTAGGTAAGTGTGTGTGTGTTTTGGTGTGTGGATTGCAAACTATAATCATTGATTTTCATAGAAAACCTTGTTTCCTCCCCCCACCACCTTCCATAGGCATTTAACTTTTCGCGTGAACAGATCTTCAAGGGGGAAAAATATTAGATTGAGTTTTTTCACAGCTTCTATCTGTGATTGTCACAGCATTTTAGAACACTCCATAGAGAGATATCATCACCAATGGGGTTCATAGTGCCTGGTAGAAACAACACCAAGCTGCTGAGCAGCAAGTCAAAAGTTAAAGTGAATGAAAACAACATCCACAAGTTGGTTCACTATCAGAAAAAGTCTCTTCGTCAGGCAAAGAAGTTACCTTCTATACCTGTAGAGAAACACCCCAAGACTGACATTTATGACATTCCAATAGAGATTCTCAAAACGATATTTTTGAATTTAACCCTTTCAGATATACAAAATTTACCTCTGCATTTGAAATTACTCTTTGATGAACTTTATACAAACGATGCATTCTTAAGATTCACATACATCAACACATGGGTGAATAAAGACCCTGGATCATTCTACACTGATATTTTCACTTACAGCCAATATTTGAAAATTTACCTTGATGCAGTTCTTGCTGGTAAAGATCATGCAATGGTTGATGTTGAAAAAGTGAACGATTCATTCAAGGACATACAACAGATGGATGAGCCATGTGGCGATCTCATTATAGACTTCATCATCAGCTGTATCCAACAAGAAAAGCTTGGAAGTATTGATAACTTACGTTGGATAACATTTCCTTATAGCAGAAAAATTCATGGCGTTGCATCACTTTATTCAGATGAAAATCTGTTCAAATGGGCCACGAATGAGATATTCCTACGAATGTACAAAGATAATCTAGTACTCAGGTTTTCTTCCTTAATGATAGCTTTGAATTCCTATTATATTATTATTTGCAAAGATGCTTGGCAAATAAGAAATGGTGGTCTTGCGGTGACAGGCCAAATGATTCAACCAGGGGAGAACGACAATTCTTCGTTCTTTCGTTATTTCCTCATGTCCCACATTGTCACAGATATGGTTAAATACAAAAAGTTTGAGGTCAATGGAGAGAAGAACTTTGCTATTTTTATCACCAACTTGGTAATGTATCTGGCAGTGTTTGATACCGATGTCAATGAAAACTTAAATCAACCAAGGACTCGTTCTTCCTTCATAGTGGATACTGTGTTGCAAGAGGTGTTTTCCTCGGATGACACATTGAGGCCTCTTTTCCAGTCTGTTTTCAAAGAAGCCAAGATACGCTCTAAGTACCAGCGTGCAGCATACAAAAAGCTGTACTACACAGTCATGAATGATGTTGATTATTCAGACCGAGAGCTGGCAATAGCCATTCCTGACATTTCAGAGATGCTGTAGTCACGTGTGATAATCACGTTCATAAATGTGCTTAAGCGGATTTTTTTTACACCCACACGAGAAATGTGTTATTTTCTTTCTGAAAAACTTTGGAATTATCAACATAAGAAGCTGTGATCAAAACCCTACACATCACTAACATTGTTATAGAACTTTATATTTATATATCATGTCAACTACACCACAAATAGATACTTCTGATAACCCAAGATTCAAGATAAAAAAATGGACAGCCGTCGGTCTATGGTCCTGGGATTTGGACAGTGCCGATTGTGCCATTTGTAAAAGTAACTTGATGGAGCCTTGTGTTGATTGTCAAAACGATGCCCAAAATACACAACAACAGGATAAGAAGTTTGAATGTATAACTGCAACTGGTGATTGTGGCCATTCATTCCATCTACATTGCATAAATAAGTGGTTGTCAAAGAGAAACGTGTGTCCATTAGACTCACAACCATGGGAGTTCAAGAAGTATAATAAATAGAACAAAGAAGAATATGTTATAAAAACGGATGATTATACATTTTATTTGATTGTTTTAGAAAAGAAACAACTATATACACAATGCTTTTATTATTTTATGAGTAATAACCCTTGTCTCTTGGGAAAATACCCCATAATGCCCATGTCAAACATCTATCGTCGATATCCTTCAAAATCTCATCTCTCCAATTCAGACCATCGATATATTCGTATTCAACATAGAAGATATACTGCCATTTACCTGATTGTTGACCAATAGGTCTTGATGAAATACTAGTCATGTTGATGTTAAAGTTTTGGAAAATCTTCAAAACTTCAACCAATGAACCTGGTCCGTCCTTCAAGGTTGTGAATGTTAGCATGACAATCTTTTCCTCAGACTTCTCAGTCAATGACTCTGAGTCCAATAACAAAGTTGATAGTTGCTTTTCGTTATCCTTTCTCTTGACAAAAGTTAAGAATCTGGTTGTGTTACCCTTCATGTCGTTTATACCTTCTTCTACAATCTCACATTTGTTGACTCTGGCACCAGCTCCAGAACCTATAGATAAAGAATGAATACCCTTGGCTTTGTCTTCTTTACATCTCACCATTGCTTCAGAAGTACTCTTACAATCAATGATATTCTTGAATTTGCCCTTAAAGTTTGGTCTGTTCAAAAACTCACTTACTTGTCCCCACACTTGTGGGTGGGAATAGAGGTTTTCGAATTGGATATTTTCAAAGTTATTTAAATCTTCCTTGTCAGCTACAATCAAACAATGTTCGATCTTGACATATTGTTCACCAATTATGTTCAAAGGTGGGTATTTTCTGTTGTTGTAATCATTAATAAATTGGTTGTTTTCATCGTTCTTGTCCTTGTTCAAAACATCTCTAATCAAGTCGTAAGTGAATGCAACTTGACCATTGGTGCTGTTCTCAAATGGAATAACCGCATACTCAATGTCGCTATTGGTTAAGACAGATTCGAAACATGATGGGATGCTGCTTGATGGGATTAATTCGTATTTGGATTCGTCATCAAACTGCTGTAAAGCAGCTTGATGAGAGTAAGTACCTACAGGTCCTAAAAATGCAACTTTTTGTCTAGCCATTGATAATTTTTCTAGGGATATGACTAATCTCTTTCTAATAATCTATTAAATCAACAAATCCTTCTTAGCATAGAGATGAATATTTTCAAATTTTCAAATATATTTTGATTTTCCAAAAAAAAAGGACCGGATTTCAGGCCCGGGGTTAAACACAGCAATTTTTCCTACTACAACGTAAATAGCTGTGAATATATTGAATATTAAGGTTTGTTTTATATACAAGTTTAAGTCATGGAGTTGGCTAGATCAACCAACTTGTTGACATCAAATGAAGTATCACCCTTGTTGAATGCTCTCAACATGGCCAATCTTTCATTAACCAATCCACCCTCAATGACACCGTAGAATCTTTGTAAGTTCAACAGTAGTAAAGTACAGTCGTTCATGTTTATAGAAGATTCTAAGTCCAATTGACCTACCATCAATGCAATATTCTTTCTATCTAACATATCACCAAAAAAACTAATGGTCAAATATGGCTTGGCAAACTCTTTATGTAATTGATATTCCACCAATGAAGTGATGATACAATGAGTTGTGTTCTTATCTGGGAATGACCATTGAACATAGAACAACTCAGCACCTGTTTTCAAATCACCTTTATCTTCTGGAGTAATATCTCTTGGCAATGGCAACACAAAAATTGGGTTTTCTTTGGCGTTGTTGAACATCTTGTTCCATATGTCTTTTTGTAATACGGCATGTAAATGGGTTTCAGCCATCTTACCAGTAGTGAATCTGGCTCTCCATAAAAATTCAACTTCTTGTGGAGATAATTCCATAAACTTTTCCTTGTCAACATGAGAAGCCAAGGTCTTGTATGGCTTTTTTTCTTTATTTTCAGGAATGGCACCTAAACTCTTGGTTGTTGGTTTGTTCATATCTTCTTCGATTTGGTTATTTTGTGATTCTTGGTATTGTTTTAAAGCGTTTAATGGATCAATTTTATTAAACTCCTTTTTCTTCTTTTCTAGTTCTTCCTTTAAGCTTTCTTTAAGTTCTTCAACGGTGTTAAAACCTTTTTCTTTAGCTTTTTTTAATAACTTTTCTTGGTAAGTGTTGTCGATAACTTTTGGTTTGAAATCTAGGGATTTGTATAGTTTTGTGGTCAGTAAAGATGGTCTAGAGATATTGTAAACTTCTCTACTCAACAAAGATCTATTCAACATCTAATTATTTATAAATGTCTGTCTGGTGTTGTATTATATCGTTGAAGTAAACTCTAAACTTTTTAAAAATTTTAAAAAAAAATCGAAAAAAAAAATTTTCCAGACATAAACGTAAAGATTTTTAAAAAAAACCGTTGCGCTAAAACAAAATTACGTTAAAAAGGGTGAAATAGGCTCTAGGACATGTACCAAAACAACACATTTTTACTACACATAATTACTATAATGTCTGACGATAAAGAACTTCTTAGGAAGGAGGAGACACATTGTTTACTAGTTTCCATAAGAGAATACGAATCTGCAGTCCCTGATAACAAAAACAGCAACTCCAAAAAATGGCCATACATACTTGAGACATACAATCATCTTATAAAACATGCAAAGCGATGTAAACAAACAAGAACATTAAGAGTCAGGTATCAGAAGCTAGTGTCAATGTATTCATCAGGAAACAAGACATATCTCCAGAAATTTTGTCACAACGAAGACATAGACTTACTCAGAGATACAATTGCGTTATCCAGTGAGAAGAATAATAGCAACATAGCAGGCATTTCTAGCAGTGCTCCGAACACTGTTGTACCGGATGACATCCAAGATATGGAAGATGAATACAGCACGAATGAAGATGATGAACAACCACTGGATACGATAAAAGTTCTGCCGAGATCAAGTTACTTATCGACAAGAAAAGAACAATTGGCTACTAGCTCCACAGACACGGCATCTCCAAGTAATAATTCAAATAAATCATATGGATCAATGCAGAAGTATAACATGAATAATGGCGGAAAGAAGTTATCCATACTATACGGAGCTGCAATGATGGAGGATGATGTTTCGGTTAGTGCTTCTGAGATGAGTAGGGACTTGGAGATACAGCAGATGAAAGAAACAATAAGAGAGTTGCAAGAAACAGTGGGTACACTAGAGAACAAGTTTACTGCATTATTAAAGACTTTGAATGATCGCAAGTAGGTAGCAAATGTTTGTCTAAATTATAATTCTAAAATTATTTTAAAAAAGTGCGCTGTTTTTTTTGAACTTTACGCGTGTAGGGGAAACCCCGTTTTGTACTAAATTGCGCTTTTAATCAATTGTGAAATTTAAAATAATTTGATACAAAGAGTGACGATTATGACTGAAGATTTGAAATAAAACTGAATGTAAGTAGACAACAAAAAATAATACTAAAAACAACCAATAATTAACATGAATACAGACCCACTATATGATCATAAATCTAGCTTGAGAGCTAGAAAGAAGAGCAAACGAAAATCTAAACATCAAAAGCAATCTCCTGTAAGAGAGACCGAAAATATTATAACTTCTGCTGAAACTGTCTACACAGAAACAGAATTTGAACAAAACTATGACAAGTACTATTATCACGAAGACTCGTCTCCTGTGGAAAACTATGATCCTACCGAGAGCAGCAAGTTCACCCAAAAGAAGACATTCGATGATTCAGTGGAGATCGATCACGATGAGGCATTGCAAACAACTACATTTGAAAAGAATAAGATGTTTTTGCTTTACCAACTATGGTTATTTTCACATTTATCCACTATAGTAACATTTGTTGTATACTTCAGAAATGTCATCTTAAAGAAGAATGTTCATAAGAATAACAACTTCATTTACTTGACCTGTTTGAGTTCGAGTATGTGGACATACTCATTGGTGTTGTATAGAATTTATACAACAAAGCAAAAGACATTGCTGTTAACAAATAAATTGACTGAAAACACAATGATGGCTATTTTACCATTAAGCTGTTTATTCCAAACAGAAAACTTCCACTTGATAGTGAACTGTAGTTTATTTTTACTATCCAAACACAACAAGTCTATTCTAAAATTAGCAAGCTTTGCCATATTCAGTTGGTTAAATTTAGCCAACTTTTTACTTTATGAGTTTAAGAACACAAAAATTGAAGAGGATAATGTATTGAATGATGAGAACCATGCTGATGAAGAAACAGAAAACAATACAGACATTGGTACTTTACAAAAAATCAAGGACGCATTCAAACCACTTCTTCACTTAGTCGCCAAGCCTTTGTTGTTCCTCATCACCATGATTGACATGTATCAATTCATCAACATTTATAAAATCGACATCCAAGGGGCTGCCAACACTCAGGATAAGTTTTTGGGTGTTGTGGTTCTATCTGTATACACAGTCAACTATCTTTTAAGACTTGAATATGTTGAAAATTCCAGATTTTTTGTGAACTTTTTGACATATCAATTGGACACCATCATCGGAGAACAACTATACAGCTTGTTGACCCAAAACTCTGTGATCATGAATAAGAACCAATCGCTGAAACTTGAGAATGATAATGAAATGTCCACTGCCTCCAAAGTTTGCTATGAAATAAGCAATTTCATGAACTCAGTTTGGTTCAACTGGTGCAGACATGGAATCAACATTTTGGTTCCGTTGAATGCAGTCAGTGATAATATCTTGAAGAACCAACAGCATGTGATTACAAATGTTGAATATTTTGGTATTTTGACCAACCAGAAGGTGTTATCAGAAGACTAGATCAGGATATATAAGGAGATCATTTATAACGTTTAAGCAGTTGTAGTAGTTTCTTCAGCTAAGACTTAATTTTCGGAGTTAAGCCAAACACCTAGATAATTCGTATTTCGAAAATCTATCTCTCTGCCTTAAAAAACCAGATTTTTGGTATCAATCTTTGAATCCAAACACCAAAGAACTTTACCATATTTAGACTCTAGACATGAACTCTAGTACACTACCCAGACCTAATGTACGTACAATATTACTCCTTCGAGACAAGATTCTCTATGAAAGCATAAGTTTCAAGCTGATTTTATACACAACAGCCATTCTATTTTTAAACAACATATTCCTCTACCCTGGCTTTTTGTATGAGTATTTGAACCCCAACAATCTCGAGTATGTCCTTCTGAATCCTAAGAATATAATCAGATGCTTGGTACGATATTTGGTGTACCCTCTGCTCATAACATGTGACGGAACTGCAAACGATCTGCTCATGACATGTTTGTTGTTGTATCATCTGGGGAAACGTATAGAGTTTTTGTACAAGATCAGCATGAAGAGGATATTCATCCAATCATACATTTTGCTTCTGTTCAATGGCTTGATCATTGATTTGTTGTTGAAGAAAGTATACATCCCAGGAATGAAGCATTCGAATTGGGTGTTACCAGTTTTGGGAGATTACCCAACGGGACTGAGTGCAACCATGATTTGCATTTTCAAGAAGTACTGTTTCAAAGAGAGGTATATTTGGAGTTTGAAGATAAATAGGTTCTGTAATTTGAAGTTACCTTCAAATGTTTTCCCATATACAGTGATGATGTTATACTTGATAAACCACAATAAGGAATTTTTCTCCCTCTTTATACAATACTTCTTATTCAAACTGATATTCACCAGATAATTTCAAAGATATATAAATATTTAATTATGCTTTCACACCCTTTTGTTGTTGTTCCAGCTTTCTCTTCTGCAACACACTGTAATTATAAACCTTTGACATGTTTACTTGCAAAGTCGTGATCTGTTCTCTTAAAAACTCTATATCCTCCATGATCTCATTGATCTTATTAGTATAAACAACGCTTTTTTCGTTCAAAATCTGTTGTGCCTCTTCGTATGTGAATTCCATCAAGATCCCAGACCCTAACCATAAGCTCACTGTGTTGGTGGTTGATTTCTTTGGAATGGATGCAAATGCAAATAATCCATCCTCAAGTTCGTATTGGATGTCTTGGTACTCACTCTCATCATCTTCATCATCGCTTTCTTCATTTTGGGCTATCAAGGTATCAATGACTTTGCTGTTGGTTTTGATATCCTTGGTTATGTCACTTATACTCTTGAGTTGTTGATCTTTGGACTTTAACATGAATTCATACTTTTGTAGATTTTGTTGGACGTTGGCAACGGTCAACTCCAAGTTGGAGGTTATCTTGGTGTCATTTAGGTCAATGAACTGGGCTTTAGGAATTCCTCTAGGATTGACGTCTTTCAAATCAGGCTTTGCAGTGGACATTCTTGGTGTGTTTTTGGTGTTTAGATGATTTCTTAAGGCAAATTTTTTAAGAAGAATGAAAAAACACTTTGGATGTGGAAATAAACTTCACGGGTAATGGAATTGACATTTTTCAGAAAAAATTGAAAATTTTTTGGTGATAATCTTCAAACTATAAAGAACTCTGTTTAAATATTACCTAGACAACAACCACGACAAGTTGTATGTTTTGTAGAGGATTAAGAAGATTCTGTTCCACCATGCAAAGCACCACTCCACCTAGCGGACCTGCTAAGAAGAAGTTTAAAATCGAAAAGACGTTCGACAAACAAGGATTTAGAACATCAGTAAACAAGGCCACCAATCAAGAACCTGAAGAAGTTATTTACGTTGTTGATGACAATTACAGAAAAGTAGAGCCTTATTATTTTACTTACAAAACATATTGTAAAGAAAGATGGCGTAACACCAACATATTAGAACTTCTAACCACCGAGTTTCGAGCCAGAAAACCTGAAGATTATGCACAAGCTCTTAACGACGGTAAAGTCTTAGTCAATGAGGAAACTGTTGATAAAACTTATATAATTAAAAATGGCGATTTACTTCAACACACCACCCACACACATGAACCTAAAGTATCCAACAAACCAATCAAGATTGTATATGAGGATGAAGAAATGCTTGTGATTGACAAACCATCATCCATTCCTGCTCATCCTACAGGTAGATACAGATTCAACACTGTGACCAAGATTCTTGAAAGGGAAATGGGCATCTTAGCTCACCCTATCAACAGACTTGACAGATTAACTTCTGGATTAATGTTTTTAAGTAAAAACCCAAAGAAAGCCAATGAGATGCGTGTATCACTCTTTCAAAGGGAATTTTCCAAACAATACATGGCCCGAGTTGCTGGTGAGTTTCCATTAACTTTAGAAAACGAGAGTATAAAAGTCGATAAGGCCATAGGCACACATAATGCTAGAGTTACATTGAACATCATTGATGAGATCAATGGGAAACCTTCCCAAACTGAGTTCAAAAGAATTTCTTACGATAAAGAGAGTGATACTTCCATTGTGTTGTGTAAACCATTGACAGGCAGAACTCATCAGATTAGAGTTCATTTGCAATATTTGGGGTATCCTATAGCCAATGATCCTTTGTACTCAAGTCCGAAGTTGTGGGGACCATCATTGGGAAAGGGTGGTGTTTATGAGAATTCTTTAGAGGAAATTTGTGCCCAATTGGAAAAGGTTGGGAAAACTACAGTAAGCACCAATTGGTGGTGTGAAAATAAAGATGTGAATAAAGATGAAGGGGAGAGATATACAGGTCATCAATGTGAGGTTTGTAATGGTGATATACATGAAG
Organism: Hanseniaspora thailandica (nom. inval.); assembly: GCA_030573475.1. Taxonomy (NCBI): domain Eukaryota; kingdom Fungi; phylum Ascomycota; class Saccharomycetes; order Saccharomycodales; family Saccharomycodaceae; genus Hanseniaspora; species Hanseniaspora thailandica (nom. inval.). The sequence goes on along the minus strand of JAJMDF010000002.1, from coordinate 59,816 downwards.
ATCCAAGAAAAGATGAGCTAGAGTTGTGGTTACATGCTTATAAGTATGAATCTTTGAAGAATGAAGATCCTACTAAAAATTGGTCTTATAGTACTGAGCTTCCAGATTGGGTTTTGGATGTACATGCTAAGTTCATGGACATGGCTTTGGAAGAGGCGGATAAGTGCGAAGCTACTGATAAGGCATTCAATGTAGGTTGTGTGATCACTCATAATAACAAAGTCTTGAGTGTAGGTTATTCAAGAGAATTGGAAGGGAATACACATGCTGAACAAAATGCTTTGCAAAAGTTGAAGGATAACAATGTGGAAATTCCTAAAGGGACGGACCTTTACACCACCATGGAACCATGCTCAGAAAGATTAAGTGGGAACTTGCCTTGTGTGGATAGAATTATTGAGTATAAGGATAAGATCGAGACTGTGTTCATTGGATGTGCTGAGCCACAAACTTTTATTCAAGACAATACCAGTGTAAAGAAACTGCTTGATAGTGGAATCAACTATGTGATCTTGCCAGGGTTCAAGGAAAGAGCTGAGAAAATAGCATTCAAGGGCCATTCAAAAGATTAGTTATTATTAACGAAAACCATTGTTTGTATCCTAACAAAAACAATGTTTATTTTTAATTGTATCTTTTATATACTAAACCTAATTATTTAATAGCTTATGCTTACCGATCTTGGTCTTGGATTGAAGTATGCGTCTCTTCCCTTGATCAAGGTTGGGTATAGATGGATGGCAACTAAACAGAGCACAGTTGAAACTAGAATCAAGAATGGTAAACTTGATAAACCTAAATGGTTCATCAACAACCCGTCCAAGAATGGGATGAATGCAGCACCAATAGATCCTAAAGAAATGGCACTGGATAGACCCTTGACTTGGACATGTTCATCAAGGACATCAATACCAATGATGGATAACAATGGGAAGATTGGGCCAATGAACAAACCACAACCAAACAATGCAGCACCGAACACGGTGAAGTATATGGCCGAATGGGAGTAGATTCCACCTAACAAAACAACACAAACAGTACACAGCATAGTCAGGTTGATAAAGAACTTTACAGCTTGGTACTCATTGACAAACCACTTGTTTATCATCATACCAAAATAGAATCTACCAAAAGTTAATCCTGCCCAGAAAGAAGAAACAATCCAAGACATTTGGGTGCTGTTACCTTCCTTGTATTCCAATAGGTATGTATAGATCCAAGAAGCAGTACCGACTTCTGCACCCATGTAGAAGAACAAGGCACATGCGTATAGAGGAATCAGCGGGTATGACTTCATCATCTGGATCATTGATATGTTGGAATCTTGACTTGATGTGTTATCGGCAGCTTGTGAAATCTTGACTTTATACTCGTACTTTTGTTTAGTTTCGTATCTGAAAACATAGAAACATAACAGGGCACCTAAGATGGCAACGGCACCTTGAACTAAGAAAAAGTTGTTCCAGTTTTCCTCACCAAGGCCATTGATCAAAATAGGAGCGATGAAGGCACAAATACCATACATACCGTGAACACAACCCAGAAGTTCATTTTTGTAACAAATCAAGGATGAGAAGATGTAGTTGACAGTAGAGTCAAGCAAACCAATACCAACACCTATAGGATAGTAGCATAATACATAGATAAAAAAGAATGGTGGTTTGCTGAATAAAATGACTGATGGGATGGCAATGCACAAGCAGGCAATGCTTAAACACCCTCTTTGGCCGTATTTAAAGTGAAGTGGTTCAGTTAGGAAACAAGCTGAGAAGTACCCAAAAGTTTGAGTTAGGAAAATGTTGGCAATGACGACAGGGGAAATGCCATAAGTTTCAGAAAGAATGGGGATAAGCATACCAGTGGCTTGATCATTAAGACCAAGTGTAGTGAAGACAAAGAGTAAAACAATGATTTGTGATTTGATCAAAAAGTTTCTTGGATCAAGGGGGTACAATCTGATGATTGAGCCTTGGTAGTGGACCTCTCTGTCAATCTCCCTGCTTTCTTCAACCAATGTGTCGTCAAGGTCAAGGGTTTGTAAGATGTCGTTATCGTGATGATGGTCATCTCTTTTGCTAGGACTGAGAGTAGCATCAATCAGCTCGTAGTTGCTAGCATTTGTGTTAGGAGAAGACATGATCGTGGCTGTGTGTTATACTAGATGTACAAGGTTGTTAAACTTATAGCTTTTTTTATAAGTGGTAATCGACATAGAAATAGAGTAGAATGTCTTATCTAAGAGAAGTGTGAACAAAAAACGGCAAATGACTGTACTTCAGCGCGTAATTTTTTTCAAGGGGGGAAAAAGAAAGAAACGGTTAGGATGTTGGGGATTATTTAAGCGCGTTTTTTGTTTTTTGTGTAACCTATCCAAAAAGGGAAATATTTCTTTTCTTTTTTTTTTTTTTAATCAAATCTTTTTTTTTTTAACTCCGGAGACAATTTTGGAGTCATCTCTCTCTGGAGATATGGAAATTTGTATCACGTTATTGTACTAGAAAGAGATGAAGATGTAAACTGCAATAATTATACTTGCCCTCTGTTGATATATTGAGAGGCTTATGACTCAGGTATAGATCATTTTTGTATTGTTCAAGAAAAAGAACAATCAGGCAAGATAATTCTTGAAGTGATTGTGTACATTTTGATACACACACGCTACCATGTACTTTTAAGTTAGTCACGTGTAACAACAACCGCCACACAAGCTGTATTTTTAAAAATTTTTTTAAACCTGATTTTTTTCAAGGCTCTTTAAACATCTAACAAAATACTTCAACATCATTCACTACAAACTTACAACAAAATCAACATCATACCCACACAACTAATAATAAAACTATGTCTCATAGAAGAAAAGCACCATCTGGTCCAATGCCAGCTAAACTAAAAGCTGCCTTGGCCGCCAAAAAAGGTATCTCTAAAGAACCTTCAAAATCAGATAACCAAGACCCTATTATCCATCCAATGACTCAAGCCAACTTATCTGCTTTCGAAGGTAATGCCAAGGAGATTGACACCCTAAACCAAGCCGTTAAGATTATGAACACCGATGCTAAACAAACTAAAAAGATTTTAAAGCTTGTTGACACCAACTTGAAAAAGAATGGTCTTCATTTTAATTCTTTGTTACTTAAAGCATTAGTAAATCAAAAGTCTGACAATGTTATTGAAGCCAAGGCCAATTTACAAAAGGCTTTGAGCAAAGTTCCTGGCTCTACAAAGTCTACTTTAAACTTGAACATCATCAGTGCCATGAGTTGTCAATTGATCAGTTCTTACTACAAGGAATGTGAAGACTACGAAAACAACTACATCTGGTTGAAAAGAGCTTACATGAAGTCTGGTGGTCACCAAAACATGGCCAATGCCATGATGTTAAATCAACTATGTTTACTTGCTGCTCAATTGAGAAAGTACACTGAATTATTGGAGTTCAGAGAACACTATTTAGCTGCCAGACCTGGTTTCAGAGCCAATTGGACTGGGTTTGCATTGGCCTTAGATTTAAACAATAATACTACTGCTGCCGTTGAAAAATTAACACAATTTGAACAAGCTGCTGAAGGTAAAATCACCGAAAAGGAAGCATTTGAAGATGGGGAATGTATTTTCTACAAGAACGAGTTAATGTTGAAGTTGGCTAAGAATGATGAAACCAAGTTAAAGGAAGTATTGAACCATTTAGATGATAAGAAGAAATTGATCAATGATAAGCTAGGTTTCCTAGAAAGAAAGGCTGAGGTATTCATGAGACTGGGTGATTTGACCAGTGCCTCTAAAATTTATAGAAAATTAATCCACAGAAACCCAGATAACTTTAAGTACTTCAAGATGTTAGAAATCACCTTGGGTATTAAGAATGACAATGAGTTGAAATATAGAATGTATGCCAATTTATTGAAGAAGTACCCATTATCTGAGCCTTGTAGATTTATGCCATTGACCTTCATTCAAGATGCTGATGAATTAAAGACTTATTTGAAGTTCTACTTGGATCTATACTGGGCCAAAGGTGTACTTGCATCTTTCCAATTACTAAAGCCATTATTCAAAAACTTAAAGATGAGTAGCAAGATCCAAAAAATAGCTGAAGAAATCTGTTTAGAAAGATTGGCTTCACTTGAAGAAAACATCAAGAACGATAACCAAAGTAAGGATAAACTAGAATCCATAATCAGATACTTCTTATCCAACTTATACCTATTCCAAAGAAACTACGACAAGGCATTAACTGAAATTCAAAGATGTCAATACTTAGATGCCGAAGGAAAGACTTTAGAATTTGAACTATTCCAAGCCAGAATTTTGAAACACATGAATGAATTCAAGACTGCTTGTGACTTGATGGAGATAGTCAGAAAGAAGGATACCAAGGATAGATTCTTAAACAACAAGTCATGTAAATATCACTTAAGAGGTGACAACATCGACAAGGCTGTTGAGTTAATCTCCATGTTCACCAAGAATGACACTTCATACTGTGACACTGGTATAACTGATTTACATTCTGTTCAATGCACCTGGTTCTTAAGCGAACAAGCTGAATCTTACACCAGACTATTCAAGAAGGAAACTGCAAAGCTATCTGAGGATATAGACGAAGTTGAAAAGGTTAAGATTGCCAAGGCTGCTGTTCAATACAAGAACTTGGCTATCAAGAGATACGAGGCTGTGTTCAGAATCTATGGAATTTACAAGAACGACCAACACGACTTCAACAGTTATTCCTTAAGAAGAGGAACTGTACAACCATTGATGCAATTGATTAAGTGGGCTGACAAGATCCACACCTTGCCAGTTTTTAGAAGAGTCTTAACTGGTATGACTTCTTTGGTTAAGAGCATTCCAGAGTTCTTGGCCATTGTTGATACTTTCAAGGCTCCAGAAAAAGTCTTCTTGATCAACCACAGTCCTAAAGACATAAAGCAAGTTGCTGTTTGTGCACCTGAAGTTGATGATGATCCATTTGGTCATAAATACGATAACATCAAGGAATTGAAGGAGATAGCTGAGGCTTAGATCAAGCCATACTTTGACAAGTACGACTCTGAAGCTTCTAAAAAGAACAGAGAGTATATTTTATCCATTGTTATCAATAAATGGTTGGAGAATGGTGAAGACGTTCAAAACAAGTTGATAAGCAATTACCAAGAAGTGCTAACTAAAGTACATGATAGTGGATGTTTGAACTTCGAGGATTTGAGTTTCAATGAGGAGTTACTAAACGGGTTTAAGAAGTACATCAGCAATGAACTAACAAAGGAAGAATTAGTCACCACCAAAGATGTACTGGTAAAACAACTACTAGCCTTTGTCTAAATATATCTCTAATTTCGACTAAATCCTAACAGATGATCATCTCACGGCTCTTTTTTTTCAAAAAAAAAACTGTAATCTCTTCACCTTCGCTGTTAAGAAGTTGTGTGGAAAAATGGTTCTTTTTTCTTTTGGTGAGGCTAATCTTTTTTCCCTCCTTTTTTTCGCTCTCACTTTTTCTCTCCCATATCCAAGATGGGTGTAAATGCGTGCTTAAGCATTTGTGTTTAACTTTTTACACTTTTTCACTTCGTTTAGCTGGTTAACCCACAACCAAACAACAAGTACATTTACCTAGGTATTACACATTCACTCAATATGTCTAGTGCTAGTTTTGTCAATAACTGGAGTTCTAACTCTACTGTTGATTACACATGTCCTGCTAAAGTCACTAGTCCATACATCTCCAGTGACTTAAATGTATTGAACCCTTGTTTCATTTCCACTGTTCAGAAGTATGTGGCCATTATCTTTTTGATTTCCATCTGGTATGAGTTGATTAATTTGAAATGCCCTATAAAGCTCAACATGAACATCATGAACCTTTCTAAAAAACACGCTTTAAATTTGTTCATCGTTGTTGGTTCAATGGGTTCTGCTTCTTATCAATTATACATCAGCAACTCTTTCTACAATGGTACCAATACCACTTTGAAGGGCAATGCTATTTGGAATTTGTTGTACTTAGTTTTGGGTTCCTTCCCAATGCAGTACTTACAATACTTCAAGACTCCAGCAGCTTCTACATCTAACATCTTCTACAATGCAATCCAAACATTTTTATATGGATTTAGACTATATCAAAGTTCATCTTTATCAGCTTCTGATTACGGTGTGCTACCAGCCAAGCACTATGCCATTGACCTTTCTTTATTCATGTTAACTTTAAAGAACTTAACCTACGAATTGTTCATCTACGTTCCTGAACCTAAATTAACTGAATATTGGGATGAATCTAAGGCATCCGGTGGTGCATACCCACCAAGTAACATAGTTCAAGAAGTTACATTCACATGGATGAATCCATTTGTTGATGAAGTCTACAACAACGGTAAAGTTGTTGACCCTTACAACATGCCAATCCCACCATGTCATTTGGATGCCAGAGAAGCAAGTGAATCATTGAAAGCCTCTTGGGCTACTCAACTTTGGAAAAGAGATTTAAATGACGCTTCAGGCTTGAAAACAAAACAACCAATTATTTTGCTTTCTGCTGTCTGGAAATCATTTGGTTGGACCGTCACTGTTGCCATTCTATACGAATTGGTTGCTGACATTTGTACATCCATCCAACCTATCTTTTTGCAACATTTCCTAAGATCTTTTTCATTGACTGAAAGCTCTTACCCATTGTTGAACTCCTTCTTCTTGGCTTTGTCCATGTATTTGATCACCATCATTACTACTATTTTCCATAATCAATTCTTTATTGTCATCTTTGAGGCCGGTTTATCTATCAGATCTTCCCTGATGAGTATGGTTTACCAAAAGGCCTTGAAATTGTCTCAAGGTTCTAGAGATAAAAAAACCACTGGTGATATCTTAAACATGGTTTCTGTTGATGTCTTGAACATTCAAAGATTCTTTGAAAACTCCCAATCCATTGTTGGTGTACCTATCTCCTTTGTCATTGTTATGACTACCTTGTACAAACTTTTGGGTAAGGCCATGTTAGGTGGTATTGTTGCCATGGTTATCATGATTCCAATTAACTCTAAGCTATCTTCTATTACCAGTTCTTTATACGATAAAAACATGAAATATAAGGATATGAGATCCAAGTTAATGACCGAAATCTTAAATTCTATTAAGAGTATCAAGTTATACGCCTGGGAAAAGCCAATGTTGGCCAAGTTGAGACACGTCAGAAATGATTTAGAATTAAAAAACTTTGTCAAGATGTCTATTTACAACAACATCATCTTCTTTGCTTGGACCTTGGTTCCTCTATTTGTATCCATCTCCTCCTTTGTAGCTTATGCCAAGTTGACTGGTAAACCATTAACTGCTGAAATTATCTTCCCTGCCTTGTCTTTATTCGACATGTTGGGTGAATTCATATATGCCATTCCAGACATCATCACTGAAATCATTGAAACCAAGGTTTCTTTGAACAGATTACAAGAATTCTTATTCTTTGAAGAAAACAACGACACTTATGTTGTTAATGAAGGTAAGAACAAGGACAAGTCCATTCCTGCTGTTGAAATCAAGGATGCTTCCTTTATCTGGGCTAACTCTTCTACCAGCGATGAAGACGACAAGAAGGATGAAGACAAGACTGTTGATGAAGAAACCACTGCTGTTGGTGTAAGATACGCCTTGAAGAACATCAACTTCAAGGCTCAATCTGGTGGTTTGACTTGTGTTGTTGGTAGAGTTGCTTCTGGTAAGACTACCTTATTGAAATCTATTTTAGGTTACATGACTGTAATTCCTAGTGACGAAGCTGGCTTAAAGACCCCACAAATCATACATAGATTTAACTCTGTTGCTTATTGTCCACAACAACCGTGGATCATGAATGCCTCCATCAAGGAAAACATTGTCTTTGGTTACAAGTTTGATGAAAAAATCTACCAAGCTACTCTAAAGGCTTGTCAACTGGAAAGAGATTTGGAAATCTGGGCTGATGGTGACGGTACTGTTGTTGGTGAAAGAGGTATTTCCTTATCTGGTGGTCAAAGAGCCAGAATTGCCTTGGCCAGAGCTGTTTACTCCAGAGCTGATGTTTACTTATTGGATGATGTTTTGTCTGCTGTTGATGCCGAAGTTGGTAAGAATATTATCACTCAAGTTTTGTCTAGAGAAACTGGTTTGTTGAAGGATAAGACTGTTATTTTGTCTACTAACTCCATCAAGATTTTGAAGGATTCTGACATGATCTATGCCTTGCAAGATGGATCTATAGTTGAAGCTTCTTCTTATGATACTGCCGTTAATGAATCTAGTGAAACTTCTGTCTTAAAGAAGTTGATTGAAGAATTTGGTCAACAACTGAATGAAACTGCTGAATCCAATTTTGAATCTGAAGATGTCAAGGACTTTGTTTCTGAAGAAGTTATGAACAATGTTAATGATAAGACTGCCTTTGAAGATGTTATCATGGAATCAAGTAACGACATCAATCAAAAGAACAACAGCGCCGATGTGACTGAAGTCAAGTCCATGATCTCCAGAAGAATCTCTATTGCCACCTTTAAGCCAAACAGAGTCTTGATTGAACAAGAAAATGATAACAGAAAGACCAAGCAAAAGGCAGAAACTAAGAAGGAGGGTAGAGTCTCTATGGAAGTTTACTTGACCTATGCCAGAGCTTGTGGTATGTTTGGTGTTGCTTTGTTCTTATTCTTCACCTTTACAGCCAACATCTTTGTATTCTTTGAAAAATGGTGGTTGAAGGTCTGGTCTGATGCTGGTGAACGTGAGGGTGGTCCACTTCATGGATTATTTTTCTATGTTGGTTTCTATGGTTTGATTTCCTTATCTGTTTGTGTTTTCAGTGTTGTCAGATCCATTACCATGACTCAATTTTCTGCCATTAGAGCCTCAAAGGTTTTGCACAATGACATGGCCAATGCTGTTTTGAGAGCACCAATGGAATTCTTTGAAACCACTCCTTTAGGTAGAATCACCAATAGATTTGCTTCTGATATTTCCATTGTTGATCAAAACTTACAATTCATGTTAAGTTTCTTCCTTAGAAACTGTTTGAAGTATGTCACCACTGTTATTATCTTATCCTGGAGCATGCCGCCATTCTTTGTTTTGAATGCCTTCTTGATCATCATCTATTATTACTACCAAAAGTTCTATGTTGTCATGACCAGAGACTTGAAGAGATTGATGTCCATTTCCTTCTCTCCAATCATGTCTGTATTATCCGAATCCTTAGTAGGTGAATCTGTCATCAATGCATTTGACCAATATGACAGATTCAACTACTTCAACTTTGAAAACATCCAATTCAACGTCAACTGTGTGTTCAACTTCAGATCCACCAATAGATGGTTGACTGTCAGATTAGAAATTGTTGGTGCCACCATTGTGTTATTCACTGCTGTCTTCTGTTGTTTCTCTACCATCACTGAACATCCAATTTCAGCTGGTATGGTTGGTTTGTTGATGTCTTACTCCATGCAATTGTCAAGCACCTTGATGTGGTTAATCAGAATGTACACCCAAGTTGAAACAAGTGTTGTTTCTGTTGAAAGAATTAGAGAATACTGTGACTTAACTCCAGAAGCTCCAATGGAAGTTGAATACAACGATAAGCAATTGCCAGAAAACTGGCCAGAAAAGGGTGAAGTCATTTTTAAAGATTACTCCACCACTTACAGAAAAGAATTGGACCCATCTTTGAGAGGTGTTTCCTTCAAGATCAATGCTGGTGAAAAGGTTGGTATTTGTGGTAGATCCGGTTCAGGTAAGAGTACTTTGACTTTAGGTATTTTCAGAATCTTAGAACCATTATTGGGTAAGATTATAATTGATGGTGTTGACATCACTCAATTGGGTTTGAACTACAGAAAGAAGTTGTCCATCATTCCTCAAGAAGGTGTTGCCTTTGAGGGTTCTGTTAGATACAATTTGGATCCATTTGATGAATACACCAATGAGAACTTGGTTGAGGCATTGAAGTTATCTCACTTATATCCACACATTGAAAAGATGTGTAGAGAGGATATTGACTCCAAGCCAGAAAACCAAGCTGCCAATGCCGGTGAAACTAGTCAAGTCACTGAAGTTACTGTTGAACAATTATTGGAAACTAAGATCACCGATAACGGTTCCAATTTGAGTGCTGGTACTAAGCAATTGTTATGTTTGGCCAGAGCCTTGTTGAACAAGTCCAAGGTTTTGGTCTTAGATGAAGCCACATCTTCTGTTGATGCTGAAACTGACAAGATCATTCAAGAAACTATTAGATCTGAGTTCAGTGATAAGACTATTTTGTCTGTTGCTCACAGATTGGACTCCATTTTGGATAACGATAAGATCATTGTTTTAGAAGGAGGTGAGTTGAAGGAATTCGACACCCCTGAAAACTTGATTAATGATCAAACTTCTATTTTCTACTCATTATGTCAAAAGGGTGGATATTTGAAGGAAAAGGCTGCTGAGGCCAAGCAATAGTTTTGCAGAGTATAATATATAAGAACGTTGATTATAAATTTAATCAATTATTTTTTTTGAAAGTTTTCACCCCATGGATTGCATTTTTCCCCCATGAACGGCAACTTCCCAACTTTTTGAAAAAAAAATCAAAAATAAAACAAGAATCATCAAGAAGTTACTCAAAATAATCGTCAACACAACCCAAAAGTCAACCAACATTTTTATAATATAGCCTAACATGAACGATGAAAATAGGATTAGCAAATCTAGTGGAAAGGTAGCCAACACTGCAGCTGATGTAGCTGACAAGATCAACGAGCTATACCTTGCCTTGCCTAAACAACTTTTTGAAAAAGAACCTTTGAACAATCATCGAAGATCGACATCTCACGTACCTGAGAACATAACTGAGAAGGACACAAGCAAAATGCCGAATAAAGGAACAGTCCTCTCCAAGGCTGTGACTTATGTGGAAACATTACAAAACGATATAGACACAGGCAACAGGAATGAGGTTGATAAGAAGAACGAGATTCTGGGATTATTGGACATGATGGAGAAACAGGGGATACAATATGATGATATTTTAAGAGACATGGGTGTCAGCAAAGAAGGCGATTTACTGGCTTCTTACACTTCTGCAGAGGTTTTGTTGAAAGATCTGTTGGGGATTGGACCGTTAGCTGGACCTACCGGAAACCCACCAACTTCACAAAATTAGGGAGATGTTTATATATAAAGAATATTGTAATTAATATTTATTAAGAAAAGAAAGATAATCATGGTTTAAGATAAATACTTTGACGACTGATAGTTGTACAGTCAACTTTTAGGTGAAAAGATCGGGGATAAGCTTCTTCAAGGATGTTTTTTTCTGTTCTACAACTTATTTTTCTTCAAACAAATCGAAACATACCAAAGCCCAAACACTCACGCATATCACGTAAACATGTCAAGTCTACCGCCCAATATTGAGTCTGGAAGAAAGTCAGACTCTTTTGACAGAGAAGATATATCTGGTTCTGAACCTGCTTTTAAGAGACACAGACCAGAATTCAATTACAATGAAGAGCCAGTTGTCCCTGAGTTGGAAAGCAGACCTGTTTCAGGGGACATCAATTACAATTTTAGCAAAGTTTTGCCACCGATCATAAAGTATGAGAGCTCAGATGATGATGGGAACTCAGACTTTAGTAATGAAAGCAGTCTTGTTTACAGTCCTGAAAAATCAGACGATGATGATGTGGAAGATCCGATGAATGATGGAAGATTGCATAATGAAGAAGAAGATGCGGTTTTGATTGATGATTTGGATGCATACCCATCAAAGGATTCTTTGAATGAGGATTCAAGAATAGCTGACCAAGATGAGAATAAGAATGTTGAGGTTAAGAATGGAGATGACGACGATGCAGATGTTGTCTTGCTAAAAGATGAAGCCAATAAATTACACCTAGCTAACGAAGCTGAAATCTTTGATGACGATTCTGATTACGATTATAATGAAGAGTCTTTCAAGTGGGAGTTGGATATTAAAAATCCAGATATGGAAATACCTGTTTTAAGAAGAAGACCTATTTCGTTGAAGATAGATGAAACCACTGGAAAGTGTATTTTCCCATTGATCACCAAGGAAAAGTCATTACATTGTAGATCATGTTTGAAATACTATGACAATGAAACTTTCTTGAATGCATACATTGGTAATGATCAACCACCTGCTGGGTTCTACTACCTGTTAAGACTATTAGGATTCAGAATGACAAACGAGAAGTTGTTGATGAAGATCATGCTGACTATTTTGAATCCTGAAAACATGGGATTGCCAAAGAAGTTGTCTGAAATAGAAGAGCTTCCTTTAGAAAACATGCAAGAATTGTCATTTTTTGACAAATCTGATTGTGACAATTTATTAAAAGATTTAACCATTGCCTTGAACAATGTTTTAGTTGGTAGAATTAGATTACCAAACTTCAACAGACTTGACCAAGTCATTGACAAGATTAAGAATGCCAATAAGATCTTGGTTTTGACAGGTGCTGGTATTTCTACATCTTTGGGTATTCCAGATTTTAGATCCAAGAATGGTTTATACGAAAAGGTATCCACGTTGAACTTGGATGATCCACAAGATGTTTTCACATTGGATATTTTCTTGGAAAACCCAAGTATTTTCTACTCCATTGCACATGAGATTTTACCACCAGACGGCATCTATTCTCCATTACATGCGTTTATCAAGTTATTACAAGACAAGGGCAAGTTGTTAAGAAATTATACTCAAAATATTGACAACATTGAATCCTTTGTTGGTATAGATGACGACAAGGTCATCCAATGTCACGGGTCTTTTGCTACTGCAACTTGTGTCACATGTAACTATTGTATCAAGGGTACAGACATATACAGCTATATCAGATCCAATACGATTCCATTATGTCCATACTGTTTAGAAGAAAAAGAATTGATTTATCCAACAACTTCAGCTGGGGGTTTCAAGCAAGAAAATGATAAATCTTCTTCTGATGGTGTCTTCATTGGAGATAATGTTTTGTCATATGAAGAACTCAATGGCGACATGTCCTTGAATGGATTGTTTGATCGTGAAAACAAAATACGTGAGATAAGAATGAAGTATCCATCACGTAAGTTCAAGACTCACATTGAACATACTTCTAAGTCTTTTGGTGTTTTGAAGCCAGATATAACCTTCTTTGGAGAAGGGTTGCCGAATAAGTATAATAATAGCATTGACAAGGATTGCAAAGAGTGTGATTTGTTGTTGTGTATAGGGACTTCTTTGAAGGTGCAACCGGTTAGTAATATTGTGAATTTGATAGATCCAAAGATTCCGCAAATATTGATCAACAGAGATGATGTTAGAACCAATGAGTTTGATGTGAAATTGTTAGGATTGTGTGATGATATTGCAGCTTTGATCAGTAAGCAGCTTGGCTGGGAAATCCCCCACGTCAGATGGGAACAAGAGTTCAAGAATGCTGAGTTTGACATTGAGGAGCTTGATAACGGATTGCACTTTGTCACGGTGAAGAAGGACTGATAAGAATATATTCTGAATTGATTAAACCTTTGTTTTATTTTTTGCCCTGATTTTTGTACATTTCTTTTTTTATTTGCATATTTCCGTTTTCGGAAGGTGTTTGGTGTAATTACCCTTTTAGGAAACTAGCCGCGAATTTTTTCTCATCCCAAGCTTAAGGAAGAAAAATTTTTACTAAGGCGAAAAAAAAAGTATTCACGTTCGACAAATTCCTCACTATATAAAGGAAGTGATGGGAGTAAAGAGAAATATTTTAGAATTTTTGCATTTGTTAAAAGAAATATACTTTAGAGTAAACCCGTCAATTACCAAATAATTAACCAGAGTAATAAGATTACTAGCTATTGTTGCTGTTGTTGACATTTTTACATTAATGAATATGATGACAAAAAAGACGAAAACTTTGCTGTGCACCAGTCTGAATTTTAAATGTTAGATCATGTATACCCAAATTTCTGAAATTCATTAATCAAATACAACAACACCATCAATAGTTTATAGTAGTGTTATTATTACAGTTTGTATGTATGTCTTTTTGTTTTTTTTTTGTATAGTTCTAGAGTTATAGTTAATTGCTGTATAATTAGCTGTTAGTCACGTGTTTCTCTATTTTTTGTTTATGTTTATTTTCCAAATATGTCCGAAACAGGAAGGTGTTTGATAATAAAAAGATTAGGGCTTATGAGATGATACGAACACTATTAATAGATATCACCAAAAAAATATCTGATACAAGCAAAAAAAAATCTACTCATCTGCTGGGGGGGGAAAAAATTCTTTGGGATATTTAAACACATTCTCTTTCATTTGCTGTTTTGTGTTTTTATTACTTCTGCTTTCTTATTAACTCTTTAAGTGTAATCATTAATCTTAAACTCTATAATTTTATTTAAAAAGAAATAATTATCAAAACCAGCATACATATACTGTAACAAAAAACTACTATCCAAATTAATAAGAATGTCTACTGAAGAACAAAAGATCGAACAACCAATCGAAGAAACCGTCGCTGCTGTTGAACAAAAGGTTGAAGAAACCGTCGAACCAGTTGAAGAATCCGTTGAAGCTGCTGAACAAAAAGCTGAAGAAGCTGTTGCCACCGAAGAAGCTGCTGCTGAAGAAGAAACTTCTGAACCAGTCAAGAAGGTCAACAAGTTATTAGCTCCATTCAAGAAGTGTTTCGCCAAGGTCAAGTCCTTCATGAACTAAGCTTAGAAATTTAAGACTAAACCATTTCATTTCTCCAAAAAAAAATAAAAGCTGTGTACTAATGTGTTTCTTCCAGAAGAGTAAATTGCTTACTCATTGCTGACAATCAAAAAGGATAGCAAAAGTTATTCCTTTTTTTGTTTTTCCATAAAAAAAATACTCGATGAGATGAGTTTTTCCTAAACCCAAAAAAAAATGTAAACAAGAACTTTGCCCTGGTTTTTTTTACAAAGAAAAAACCCGCAAAACTTTATCTCTGTTTATCGGAAATAAAAAGAACCCTTAAGTAATCAACTTTCAATGGTAAAACACCCTCCAAAATTAATATTTTAATAAACAACAAATAAACATCTAATAATTAATATATATATGTGAACAGTGGTTGTGTTATCAACATAACCATCACTTTTTTTTTCTTTTTAATTTTTTTTCCAGTTTTCTTTAAGTCTTATCTATCGTTGAAGATTATTCTTCAGCATTAACAACAATGGTAGTATCTTCTTACTATAAACTTCAATGTCTATATCTTCGTCATCCACTTCTATCGTATTATCTTGTGAATACTCTTCATTTAAAGATTTGATTCTAAATTTGAAGTACTTTAACAAAAACTGAATATGATCTTTCACCTCGTTATCGTTATCTATCAAAACTTCTAAATTCAAGTAAGGGAGATCATAAAAATTTGGATCGTTCAAATAAATTCCAAAGTAAAGAAACGACAAAATATAAGTCAATTTGTGGATGTCCATCTTAATTATATTAGAAACATTTAGATCTGTCATATTTGGCGTGATGAATTTCTTCAACATCGGGAGTTTTCCATCTATATCTGCATTTTCTAACAACACCTTTGTATGTTTTGTATCCAGTACTTTAACATTTGTGTATGTTGCATTTTCCTTGATTAAATCCTGTATGCTGAAATACTCATTATATTCATCGCCTATGGACTCGTTGTGGATCTCTTTCTTATGAAGAGTGAACTTTGGATAACGGGATTGCTTCTTTAGTTGTTTATCGAATCCCTTTGTTAATATTACATGTGTGATGTTTGAGTCGTATGGATCCAGCTGGGTAAATGGTAATTCCTCACGTAGCTTGATAACCTCACTCAAATCATCATCACCTATGCTGCTAGAGTCTGTAATGTCCAGAGATTCATCTATGTCTGTCATTGGTGCTGTTAATCGGACTTAACATAATCAACAAAAAACAAACAAATCCTCTGACCAAGAAAATTTTTCCTTTTTTTCGCTGTGAATGATTTCTTGTGTTTATTTTTTGATGTAGAAGGAAATGCTCTCCGAAAGGGGAGAAAAAAAATATATTAATAATCATACTTCACAAGCACACACACACTCTTGTGGAATGTCTTATCTCTTCTTTTTGTTAATCAATAGCACAAACACCAAGATCACATGTCCATCTTTGACAACAAATCAGCCTACAGCTGGCTTATCTCCATATACGACCCAAATGCCAGAAACGATGCTTTGCTGCTTCTAGGCAAACACAGACAGACGTTCCCGGACTTGGGTAATGTCATTTGGAACTCTCCTGGATTAGTAACAATCTTGCTTCAAGAAATTATAAAAGTGTACCCATACCTAACAGGAAGCAAAGACCATATTTTAACCTCAGAAATATCCACACGAATCTGTAATGTTTTGGTCTTATTTCAATGCATTGCCTTCGATGAGGAAACTAGAATAGACCTTATAAACTCAGAAATCCTGTCATATTTATTCCCATTTTTACAATGTCCTCAACATACAGTCATGCAAGAGTCTGCCACGTTTAAGAAATTGGATGTTCATGATAAAATTTTGAAGAGTAGACCATTTGAATATTTAAGATTGACTGCACTAGGTGTATTTGGATCGTTTGTAAGAGTAGACTCTTCAAATGTTGTTGAATACTTGATATCCACAGACTTGGTACCACAATGTTTAATAATCATGGAGACATGCTCTGAATTGAGTAGAATTGTAGCATTATTTATATTCATGAGAATAGTCTTAAATAAAAAAGGATTGATGTATGTTGTTTCCAATGAAAATAGAGTTCTGTCCGTTTTGAATGTCTTGAAGGGTATGATTTACAGCTTGCAACTACCTAAAGAACTACAACCAAACAATCCTAACCAAAACGATCAAAGTAATAACGGAAATAACCCCCCAGGGAGAACTTTTAAGAACGTATTGAGATGTTACCTAAGCCTTTGTGACATCAAGGAATCAAGACAAGTCATAAAAAGCCAAATACCACCTGAAATATTCTATGTAATGAGTCAAGATGACAAGAGCTCTAGAAGACCAAACAGCATTCCTGAAGGATTGAATGTAGACACCTGCCAGGTGGTGAAACATATAAAGAACGAGGACCCTACTGTTTATAAACTAGTAGTACAGCTACTTCAGCTTCTAGGCATGCCAGTTGCTGCATAAAACCAAAGATGTATCTGTTTGTTGTTATATATATTCTCTCTAATATGTTATTGGACTTTATTGATTTATGAGCACGTGACTGTTTTAATGCGTAAAAAACGTGTACCCAAAAATTTGTTTGGTGGCGTTTCAGCAAGCGTAAAATTTTTCTGTTATTTTTTTTTTCTGATTTGTTGTTTAAAACCTTTTCACCTTTCGTTCTATTAATACTATCCTCACTCCCTTTAAGTTTTGTGTTCTAAAAGAGAGAAAGCCTACCCAAAAAACCAAACTCATCAGATGTCTACTAAAACATACAAGAGATTGAACGAGAGTGACGACTCTATGGCAGTCTTCCAAGACTGTTTGACAACTTTCAACGAGTCTCCTGTCAATCCAAACAAGTGTAGAAAACTGTTATCCAAACTTTATAGATTGATCATCAACAGTACCTCCAACGAGCCTATTTTCAAGCCACAAGAAGCAACCTCATTATTCTTTTCTATTTCTAAATTGTTCCAACATCAAGATAATGATTCTTTAAGACAAATGGTTTACTTAGTTATCAAGGAATTGAGTTCCATGTCTGATGATATTTTAATGGCTACTGCATCCATCATGAAAGATATACAATCCCAAGATTCCATTATCAAGCCTAATGCCATCAGATCTTTAGTAAGAGTTTTGGATTCTTCCACTGCATTGACTGCTGAAAGACTATTGAAATCTTCCATTATTTCTTCTAACAGTGACATCAGTTCTGCTGCATTAGTCTCTGCTTATCATTTGTTGGAAATTTCCGAACCTACCAGCAAGAGATTGATAAACGAAACTGTTGAAACCATTGATTCCAAAAAGAAGAACTCTAGATTAGCTATGAAGTTGCCTGCATCAGATGTCAACAGCGAAGAATTTGAAAAGTTGCAATATCACACTGCCACTAGTACACACATGCCTCAATACCACTCCTTGGCCTTGGCTTCTAGTTTAAAGAAGAATGATGAAATGGGTTTACTGAAATTGATCAAACAATGTGACCCAACTAGTGTTGACAATCCATTTGCCAGAATGGAAATCTTAAGATTATGTCACAGATTAGTTTTAAAGAACTCTTCCAAGATCGATGTCATTTTACCATACTTGGAATGGTCCTTAAATGGATCATCAACCAACAACTTCATTGTCCTAGAAGGTTGTAAGATTATTTTCAGCTTGAAATTAAAAGACATGTATCACTCAGCCATTGACCGTTTGAGTTACTTGATCAATGATAGAGCCATTTCTAGTAAGTTTGCTGCTGTTAGATTAGTTTCTGATTATTGTAATTTGTTAACTCCAGAATTGGCCAACTCCATTGCCGCTGATATTGAAGTATTAGTTAACAGCGAAAATAAGAGTGTTTCCTCATACGCCATTAGTACCTTGTTAAAGATTGGTAATTCTGATAACATCGAAAGTTTGGTTAATGGATTGAAGGGTTCTGGTATGTCTGATGATTTCAAGATCATTTTGATTGACTCCTTAGCTGGTTTGATCAACAGATTCCCTAAAGTCATCGTTGACTTCTTATTAGATGGTTTGAAATCCCATGATGGTTCTAACTTATTAAAAAACAAGATTGTTAACTGTTTAAGTGTATTATTTGAAAACGATGTCATAAACAAAAACTTAGATGAATCCTTCAAAATCAATATCTTGGAAAGTCTTTGTGATTTCATTGAAGATTGTGAATACACCGATGTTCTTGCAAGAGTCATATACTTGTTGGGTGAATACGGTTCAAAGATCAGCATAGACTCTTCTGTATTTGTTAGACACATTTACAACAGAATCAACTTGGAAAATAGTATCATTAGAGCTGCTGCTGTCACAGCCTTAGCCAAGTTCCCAACTATCACCGAACCTTTATTAAAGAACATTGCCAAGAACGATTTGGATGATGAAGTTAGAGATAGAGCTATCATCACTGTTTCAACCTTGGAAAACCCATCCACAGATTTCATTCCTACAGTCAAGCCAAATGATTTGATCCACTCTGACAGATACTTGAGAATTTTGGAACTAAGAATGAACAAATACTCTGAAAAGAATGACTTCACCAATTTTGACATTCCTGCTGAATACGAAATAGACATCAAAGAAATTGAAGCATTCGACAAGACCGATGCCAAGAATGCCAGTGGTGAAAACACCGTCTCAGGAGATGTATCTCACGAAGATAACGAAAACTCTCAAGATGAATATGAAGATGTTTCACCTGCTGACTCCATCATAGAAGCCAAGATCAGACACAAGTACACTGACCTATCTGATTCTATCTTGAATGAAATCACCAAGTCCAAGAAATTGACTGACTCCACTTCCGAATTCTTGATTTCTTGTCAGAAATTTATTTTTGCTCTTGATGAAAGTGAAGTTCAAGAAGTCTTGGCATTCAAGATCGAAAACACTATGGACTTCCCTGTCCAAAACATCCAAATCTTGGATGATTCGGAAAATGTCATTGAAAACATCGAACCACAAGAAAAAGTTGAACTTTTGGTTAGAGCAGATGCTCTGGCATTGGAGAGTGGCAAGTATTGGAGTTTAAGATTCGAAGTTGAGGACTTTGAAGAAATATTCGAGTTCAACGCTCTTCTATAACTAAGCAAAGTTTTCTCTATATAACAAAATAAAAAAAAGGAATATTTTAAAAGATTTAATAAATTATATTAATCATTCTATCACCTTTCTCTTTGGCATTATGGTGTCAAAGGCAAGTTCCCAGTCCTTCCCATTCTTCAAGTATTCATTCATCAATTGGACAACATGCAATGAAGTAAGCACTTTGTTCCCATGCATCTTGATATACTTTCCTATAGGCAATCTAGCTGTTTTGATTCCCAATTTGTTAGCCTTTTCGTAGCATAACTTCTTGTAACGACCCTTATCCACAATCCCACCAATTATGTATGTCTTGTTTTCTTCAAAGTCTACCAATTCCTCAGAGGAGTCTGCAGATAAGTATATGTATTCTTCTGGTGATAAATCATTGTTTTCGAATATGTCTTCATCGATGAATTTTAGATTACCCTCATCTGACCATTTTTTGTATGATTTGATTTCATTGTCGAATCTGGTTCTCAATCTCTTGTTGAAGGACGTTACTAGAATTTCCTCAAATGGATGGGTCGATAACTTGTTGCAATTGTATATTCTGGTTATTTGCGTACTCATTGATTTGACTTCCTTGGGCAACATCAGATCATCGAATGAACAATCAATCACCAATTTGATCTTATTGCTGATTCTTTCTTCCTTCTCTCTGATTATAGCTTGTGGTTTTGATCCATCTTCGACTTTATTCTTTTTTTGTTCTTTCTTTCTCTCTTTCAATTTCTTCTTCTTTTCAGCATTGTACTCCTTGTATGCATCCCTGGTAAGTTCTTGAAATCTAAGTTTTAATACATGTTTCCATTGTCTATCAGATATGTTCTCAGGCTTCTTTCCTTCACTAAAAGTTTTTAGCGCATCTTTGATTTTATATTCTTTAATATATCTGACCCTTCTGTCATCAGTTAGCTTGTTGAAGAAAGGCATCTCTGAAAGTTTCAACAATGCTTCATCTTGTGGTTCTATCTCTGTACTAATATTTTTGCATGAAGCAATAATTTTGTCGTCTAATGGTAATACATTTGTAAGCAGACTTTCGTCAAGCTGGTTGTTATTCTCAGACATAGTTTAATGGTGTATGTTCTTTGGTTTTTTAGGTAACATTTTTAATTTGGAAACCCATAAACACGTTTTTTTCAAGTACAATCGCTATACAAATTATTTCCAAAAAAAAAAAAAAAAGGCAACTTCCCATAGCAAAGCTACATGTGTTATTTGTTAAAATAGTTATTAATTGGTTACATTTGATATATATAAGCTTATTTCTTAATAGCAGCAGATTCTAAAGCGGAAACAACTGGAGACATGTTTGGATGAGCTGATCTGACGGATCTAGCAGAAGCAATTGGATTTAATTCCATGTCCTTTTCAACAATGACATCGATTTCACCCTTATCAATCTTATCTTCTAATTCAGCTAATTCTCTTTCTCTTTCCATAGCTTCCATTTCTTGTTCGTATTCTAATAAATCAGCAGCAATGATTTCCAAGTCCTTTGGTAAGTTCCAGTATTGGAATAACCACCAGAAGGCAAAGGCAGCACCGATACCAGCTAAGGCACCGAAGACCTTGACTAAATTAGGATCCTTCAAGGATGGGGAAATAATGATATTAATGATGGAGGATAAGGCGGTTTGGAATAAGAAGATAGCCATGACGAAAGATCTCATGTTGGATGGAGAAGTAACGAAGGCAATTTGGTAACCACCAACCATGGCAAAGGTTTCACCAATACCAGTTAAACCGTAAATAACACAAGTTTCCCATAAGGAGATGTTAGCTTGGGTGTCACAAGTGGAGGCATGGTTACCACAAGCGGAGTCGTTGTAAACCATTCTTTGTAAGATAGCACCACCAGCCATGGCACCAGCAGCTAGCATGAAACCAATAAAGATTCTGATGGTAACATTTGGATTCATCTTGATCTTGGTCAAGAATGGGTAAATACCGTAATCTAAGATTGGAGTGAAAACAATAATGGCGAGTGGATTAAAGTTATTAATAACATCATTTGGAACACCATTAGATTGCATAGCAGCGGATAAGTTATTGATCAAAGAGGCTAAACCTAAATCGTTAATGTAGAAGATAACCCAGTATAAGAACATTCTTGAAGACTTTAAGGTTAACTTGATATCAGAAACAGTTCTTTCATCGTATAACCCGGAATTTGGCTTAGATCTTATCCAAGAAGTTCTACCGTTTTGAGTAGCAGCTAATTGAGATGGAAGAGCGTATTCAAAGAAAGTACCGTTTCTGAATCTTTGAATGAAACCCTTTTCTAAACAAACCTTCATGATCTTGAAGAAATCTTGAATAACAGACTTACCAATTGGTTCTGGATCCTTAATTTTTGGCTTCAAGGCTAATAATACGAACGGAATGACAGCAAAGATTAATAATGGTAATAAGAAAGCATAGAAGTAACCCTTATCTCTAGCTAAGTAACCAGCACCTAAAGAGACGAAACCACCAATGTTGACGGCGAAGTAGAACCATTGAGTTTGTCTTCTTAAAGTCAAATCTCTGTCTAAGATAACAATTTCATCGTTAGCTTCTCTGGTAACGACATCAGTTTCATGCTTGTATTGGGATAATAATAATGGTAACAAGATTGGCTTGATACAGGCGGAACACCAAGCTAAGGTTAAAACACCTAAGTATAATAAACCATAAGAGGTATCTGGCTTGGCTAAAACACCTGGGATAACAGCAATCATTAAAATGACGTGAGCAATGATACCAATGAAACAACCAGCAAACAACATGGTCATCTTCTTACAGTAAATATCACAAACAACAGAAGTTACTAATGGGAAACAATAAGCAGCAAAGGATAAGAAGTTGGTGATGGAGTTGGTTTTACTCAAACCTTTACCTAAAGCACCGGCATTGGCATCCTTTGGTCTAATACCATTGACCTTGACAACATTACCCCATTTGGAGTTGGTTGGTAATGGTAATTCAACCAAGTTACTTAATCTATCGTTACAACAGTAGTATGAGGCTCTTTCGGCGAATTCAACAAGCAACATTAAGTAGATGTACCATGGTAACTTACCGGACTTGACTCTGTATGGTAAAGTGGCTTTTTCTTCTTCAGTAATAGGAATGAATTCGTCTTGTTGGACATTTTCGATATCTGAGAAGGTAGCAGAGAAAACATTGGACTTTTCGACTGCTAATTTCTTGGCGGAATCAGAAGTGCTGACATTGTCGAAACTAGAAGTTTGGATGTCTTTGACATTCAATTCAGAAGACATTTTTTAAAAAAAAATATGTTATGATTTGAATTTTTGGTTTTCTTTAAGTATATTTTTTCTTTATTAATTATTTAAAATATCCAAAGGAGAAGAAACGAATTTTAAATATTAAACAGAACTGATGTTTGTCACATTCGATTTATATACAAAATCTCCACACTTCAAATTTTTTTTTCTAGCTCAAGTACAATATTCAACTGATGAGAAGATTAAACACTGAAGCTGATTGTGAATTGTAGACAAGTGGACAGATTTCCTTAAATTGTCTATTGTCTAGCAGCAATAAAGTGACATGAGCAAGTGAAGGGCGAGTGATAAAATCAGTCAACGTCTGTCTCAAATAGGAAAAAAGGAGGCTTGACACATTTTCTACTTTTTTTTTCTGCCTACGTCGACTCATTTTGACAGGAAAAAACAGAGTTTATCTAGGCAGAAGATTTTTTTCTTTAGTGCGAAAGTCCTGCCTAAATGCCTTAAAAGCGCGCTGTACAGCCCGAATCCACCACTTATTTTGTACGCACCCAGCGTATCTTGCTGTGGGAAAAAAAATGTGTCAAAAAGTTTCTTTTGTTTTGACAGATTTTGAGAAGTTCCCTTTTTTTTCTGTTCACAATAATACTATGACCATGTTCCTCTAACTTCGCTGGGCCAAGCCGTGTTTACCAGTAGCCCAAGAAACGTTGGATTCCTTGGCTCGTTATTTGATGTGTTCGTAAGGCTTTATTGATAATTGCGCACCAGTAAAAATAAAATTTGTGTGTGTGTATAATTTAGGCACACACTTGATAAGCAAATTTTTCTTGCTTCTGACATGAGTTTAGCGACTAAATTATAGCGTAGCCATCGGTGGTAAAATGGTCATCATCCAATCAGTGGAGTTAAACTGCAGGAGATTAGCTTAGATCCGGATAAATATGAATTAAGCTTTTTAGAATTGTGTAATTTGGCTATGGTTGACACATTTTTTGTCTTGTGAGTATTTTCTAATTTCTAATCTGAACAATGCCGATAACGGCGATTTTTTAACGTAGCAAATGGTGACTTTTTTCTTTCTTTTTTTTAAAAAGAAAATAGACGTTGAAAATCTAACGAACAAATGGCATCCAACAGCTGTGATTAAAAGTGGCAAATAATTAAAATTAAAGAAAGAAAAATTAAACATTAAGAAGGATAAATTCTTAACGATGATCAACACCGTTAAAACTTTTCATGTCTTTTTTTTTTGAACTTAAAGGAGAAGTTATAAGTATATGATTTTTTTTAATTATTAATTTTATTATTTTTTGACCACAACTGCTTCCATACCTGAAACAACAGGAGATAAGTTGTTGGAAACAACAGATCTTACACTAGTAACTGGGTGGACTCCAAAAGCAGCACCCTTTTCATCAGCGTAACCATCGTCACTGTAAGAGATTTCACCTTGCTTGGCAGCTTCTTGGGCAGCCATTTCTTGTTCGTATTCCAATAGTTCAGCAATGATGATTTCCATATCTCTTGGTAAGTTCCAGTATTGGTATAACCACCAGAAGGCAAAGGCAGCACCAATACCAGCAATGGCACCAAATACCTTGACCAAATCTGGGTCCTTTAGAGCTGGAGAAATAATGATGTTGATGATGGAGGATAAGGCAGTTTGGAATAAGAATAAGGCCATGACCAAGGACTTCATGTTGGATGGAGAAGTGACGAAGGCAATTTGGTACCCACCAACATTGGCGAAGGTTTCAGCGATACCAGTTAAACCATAAACAACACAAGTTTCCCATAAGGAAATACTGGATTGAGTGTCACAAGTAGAAGCGTATTCACCACATGGAGACTTGTTGTAAACCATTCTTTGTAAAATAGCACCACCAGCCATGGCACCAGCAGCAATCATGAAACCAATGAAAATTCTGATAGTGATGTTTGGATTCATTCTGAATTTGGTTAACAATGGGTAAATACCGTAATCCAAGATAGGAGTGAAGACAATAATGGCAAGTGGGTTGAAGTTGTTGATGACATCATTTGGTACACCATTAGATTTCATGGCGGCAGACAAGTTATTAGTCAAGGCACCTAAACCTAAATCATTGATGTTGAAGATAACCCAGTATAAGAAGATTCTTGAGGAGGTTAAAGTTAACTTGATATCGGTGACCATTCTTTCAGAGTAAATACCCTTTTCAGGCTTGGATCTGATCCAGGAAGCTCTACCGTCTTGATGCTTGGCTAAGTAAGATGGCTTTGGATATTCCCAGAAAGTACCGTTCTTGATTCTGGCAATGAAGTTACCTTCTAAGGCAACCTTGATTACCTTGAAGAAATCTTGTAAGATGGAGTTACCAGCTGGAGGTGGGTCTTGGATTTTCTTTTTGATTGGGTATAAGATGAATGGAATGATGGCGAAGATTAATAATGGCAATAAGAATGCATAGAAGTAACCTTTGTTTCTAGCTAAGTAACCAGCACCTAGAGAAATAAAAGCACCTATGTTAACAGCGAAGTAGAACCATTGAGTTTGTCTTCTTAAAGTCAAATCTCTGTCGTGAATGACTAGTTCACCCTTCTTGTTTCTGATGACAATATCAGTTTCATGTTTGTATTGGGATAATAATAATGGCAATAAGATTGGCTTGATACAAGCAGTACAACAAGCTAAAATCAAAACACCCAAGTATAATAAACCGAATGAAGTGTCTGGCTTAGCTAAGACACCTGGGATAACAGCAACCATTAAAATAACGTGAGCAATGACACCAATGAAACAACCAGCAAACAACATGGTCATTCTCTTGACGTATAAATCACAAATGAAGGAAGTGACTAATGGGAAACAGTAAGCAGCAAAGGATAGGAAGTTAGTGATGGAGTTAGTCTTACTTAAACCTAAACCTAAGGCACCAGCATCAGCATCCTTTGGTCTGACACCATTAACTTTGACGACATTTCCCCAAGAGGAATTAGTAGGCATAGGTAATTCAACTAAGTTACCTAATCTATCAGAACAACAGTAGTATGAAGCTCTTTCAGCGAATTCTACTAATAAAATCAAGTAGATGTACCATGGTAGTCTACCAGAGGTAATTCTATAAGGAAGATGTTGTTTGTCAAGTTCATTGATGGCGACGAATTCTTCACCTTGTAAAGATTCGAAGTCGAATTCGGTTAACTTCAAATCGTGTGATTCAGAGTAAGAATCACTGTTTGAGTGTGAGATTGTGTCAACTTGGTTAGTGACAAGATCTTTGCTATCTACAACAGAAGACATGTTAAATATATTTTGTATGGTTTTTTTTATAATTTGTTTCATTTTAATGTTAAATATAAACAACTATAAATTAAAGCTAGAAACAGAATCTGTCAAAATTTAAAATATCCTTTTGACAGATTCTCTTTATATACAGTTGGGACATTCAAAAGTGAAAATTAAAAAAACCTGTCAAAGTTTTTAATTGAAGATGCAAGAAGAATTGATTGGAACTAAGAATATGTCAAAACAGTAATTTATGAGAAGATAGATATTTCACAAGCAAATAGTGAATTTTTAACAAAAAAAAATAGAAAGTAATATTCCGACGACGTCAAAAATAGCTACTGATTAGATGTTTTAATCAGTGTTGGAGCATGAAACTGTGTGCAACCCACCACATTTTTTAAAAATAAAAATAAGAATTTGCTGATAGTGATTCTTACAACCACAGCATTACTAAGCTTTTCACTAATTTTTTAAAATTTTTTTTGAGTCAATTTTCAAATTTTTTCAGATAAGGAAAAAAAAAAGTGGTCAGCGTCTTAGTTCCAGCGGCAAATGATCCACAATCTGGTTATTTTTTTTAGAAGGCTACTTAGACAAAAATGATCAGTAGATTAGAATAAAGATTTTGATAGTGAGGTTGCAATCCTTATCAAGAAGTTAACAAACCTTAACACAGCATTTAACGACAAAATGTGCCAACAGACATCTTCATAACATTCCACTCTTCATGATGTGTTGACACTTTGAAAATTGTGTCAAGTTGTCGCTTAAAAATTATTTTTTCATGTCAAAACGACTTTATGCGCACTACTGAGTAAAATTACTAATTAATTTTTTTCACTCTGTTTTTTTTTTAAAATTCGTAAAATCGATCATTGATGAAAAAAGTGAAGGCTATTAGTAAGATAAGAGTGTGTGAGTTTATTATTTTATTGACACAATCATTTGTTACTTATTTATTTGTCTTTTTTTGACACCTTTTTTTTTTTTTTAAGGTTAATCAAGATCATAATAGAAGTATTCAGCTCTATACAAGTGGTGATCTTGTTTCCATTTTTTTTTGTCACATTCATTCGTTGTTTATCATCCCTATAGATTGATAACTTTGAGTTCAAAGGAACATACAACTTACTGCATAGATCAGCAAAGTTTTCTTAGTTTAAGTTTTTTTTTAAAAAAAAGCTAGCTGCCTCTTTTTTTTCAAATAGCCGTGAATTTTTTTTATAATTCTCTATGATTGTGAATGTTTCACATAGAATTGGGATAAACTGTGGTAGACCCCCTTATTAATAGCTGTTTGAATATTTTAAACAAACCGTAATATCATTGCCACTTTGCCTCAAAGCTGTCAAACATTTCATAAGCAATACTCCAGCAATGTTTCCTTCAAACTTTTGGCACCTTTTGTAGCCGTCTTTTTTTTCCCTCCATTCTGACCAGCGTGTAAAATTACTCTGTTTGATCTACAACCCTGTAAAAGTCTTTAAAACTTGGTCTGTTTTACAATTAGCCTTGGAAGAATCAGCTCTTCCACAGTTCTTTCATCTGTTACGTGTAACCCATTTTTTATCACTGATCATCAATAATCATATTATCCTCACTCCATTTTTAAGCAGATTTGAATGTCATTCATAGCCAACATCTTAGAGTTTTGTTTTGAAATATAAAGAGCCCTGGAAAAAAAACTTCACATGGACTGATGGGCAAAAGAAAAAAAAGATACGATTAGCATGATTAAGTTATTAAAATTTTGAAAAAAAGCTCTATAAAAAACGTTCCTAAGTGTATAAACTATGAATTAAGAAGTCATGGCAGTGGCTTCCAATGCTGAAGTGGTTGGAGCAATGTTAGCTTCGGAAATATGAGATTGTTTGCTCAAAACTGGGTTGACATCCAAGGCAATGCTCTTTTCATCAACTATTCCTTCCTCACTACCAATGTAGTCGAGTTGTTGTTTAGCTTCCATGGCTTCCATTTCCTTTTCATATTCCATCAAATCAGCAATGATGATCTCCATGTCGTGTTGTAAGTTCCAGTATTGGTATAACCACCAGAATGCAAATGCAGCACCAATACCAGCAATGGCACCGAAGACCTTAACCAAATTAGGATCCTTTAAGGATGGAGAGATGATAATGTTAATAATTGAGGATAAGGCATTCATGAACAAGAAAATAGCCATGACTAAAGATTTCATGTTAGATGGAGAGGTGACAAATGCAATTTGATAACCACCAACCATGGCAAAGGTTTCACCAATACCAGTTAAACCGTAAATAACACAAGTTTCCCATAAGGAGATGTTAGCTTGGGTGTCACAAGTGGAGGCATAGTCACCACAAACAGATCTGTTGTAAACCATTCTTTGTAAAATGGCACCACCAGCCATGGCACCGGCAGCTAGCATGAAACCGATGAAGATTCTGATGGTAACATTTGGATTCATCTTGATCTTGGTCAAGAATGGATAGATTAAGTAATCTAAAATTGGAGTGAAGACAATGATGGCAATTGGGTTGAAGTTGTTGATAACATCATTTGGTACACCATTAGATTTCATGGCGGCAGATAAGTTATTGGTCAAGGCACTCAAACCTAAATCATTGATATCATAAATGACCCAGTATAAGAAGATTCTTGAAGAAGTTAGAGTTAGCTTAATATCAGTGACAATTCTTTCTGAATAAATACCCTTTTCAGGTTTGGATCTGATCCAAGAGACTCTACCGTCTTGATGCTTGGCTAAGTAAGATGGCTTTGGATATTCCCAGAAAGTACCATTCTTAATTCTAGCCAAGAAGTTACCTTCAAAAGCAACTTTCATGACCTTAAAGAAATCTTGTAAAATAGAGTTACCGGCTGGAGGTGGATCAATGACCTTATTTTTCAATGGGAATAAAACAAATGGAATGATAGCAAAGATTAATAGTGGCAATAGGAAAGCATAGAAGTAACCTTTATCTCTAGCTAAGTAACCAGCACCCAAAGAAATGAAAGAACCTATGTTGATAGCAAAGTAGAACCATTGAGTTTGTCTTCTTAAAGTCAAGTCTCTGTCGTGGATGACCAAATCACCTTTCTTGTCTCTAACGACGACATCAGTTTCATGTTTATATTGGGATAGCAATAGAGGCAATAGAACAGGCTTGATACAAGCAGTACAACAGGCTAATAATAAAACACCTAAGTATAACAAACCATAAGAAGTATCTGGATTGGCCAATACACCTGGGATAACAGCAATCATCAAAACAACATGGGCAACGATACCGAAGACACAACCAATCAATAACATTGTCATTCTTCTTAAGTATAAATCACAAACAAATGAGGCAACCAATGGGAAACAGTAAGCTGTGAAAGACAAAAAGTTGGTGATGGAGTTAGTTTTACTCAAACCTTTACCTAAGGCACCAGCATCGGCATCTTTTGGTCTGACACCATTGACTTTAACGACATTACCCCATTTGGAGTTGGTTGGCATAGGTAATTCAACTAAGTTACCCAATCTATCAGAACAACAATAGTATGAAGCTCTTTCGGCAAATTCAACCACAAGCATTAAGTAGATGTACCAAGGTAGTTTACCTGATTTGATTTTATATGGAAGGTGTTCTTTATCTAGTTCGTTGATGGTGACGAACTCATCGACTTTTAAGGATTCATAGTCGAAGTCAGTTAGTTTAAGGTCAGTGGAGTAATTGTTTTCGCTGGAAAAGGAGGATGAAGAAGGACTATCAATCTTGGAGTTGATAGTTTCTTCGTTTTCTATAATAGAGGACATAAGAAATGTATAATGTTAATATGGGGGTTTATTTCATTCTTCTCTTTTTATAATCATTTTAGAACAGATGCAGATTAAGATTTGTTTGATGTGTTTATATAAGACTACGAGATTAATATTCTCACCACAGTATAATTCTAATGACCTTTCAAAATAAAATTTTTTGAAGTTCATTCGATGAGATAATAACTATGATCTTATGTAATTTGACTAGCTAGTTTGTGATAATAAATCGAGAAATGTGTCAAATTGTGACTGTTTTTGACATACTTTGTTGTTGAGGGACTATTTGTAAAAGTGTTGGACAGGGACATTGTTAAAAAACCAACGTTTTTCTTTGTTCTCGTTCCAGACAACTAGCCCTATGTGTCAAAAACTGTGGGAAATTCGTTTTGGGAGCAGAAAAAAGAGTAATACGGGTAATGGGTGTCTGACCCGTATTACGCAATATTACTGTGTAAAAAAATCGTGTAACTTACACCACAAAACGTGATCAATTTCAAATTTAATCAAATGAAATACAGCTAAGATCACTGTTTTGAACAAACGATTGGAACACTTCTTTATATACCTTTGAGCGTTTTTTTATATCACTTTTAAAATAATTTAAAAATCAGATTACTGTGGATTATCATTTCCCGGTGAGTGTAATCATCTAGGGGAAAGTAATGGCTTTACACAACTTATTTATTTTTTTTTTCAAAGGCTTTGTATGTGGTTATTACTACCGTTGGATAAGTTGTTCACACAGCCAATAACCTTAAGTACATACACCCTGTTTTCTTAAACTGTCGTTTCCTAAAGTTGTGATTTGATGTTGATTTCCCTCTCTCTCTCTCTTACGCCTTTTCTGTTGATTCAAATCCCCTCAAATAACTCAAAATCACCCTTTAAAAAAAATCGGATTATTCCTAGCACCTTAAAAAAATGCTATGATTCCCTAAGTTTAACATTACTAATGTACGATAACCTTAGTCAGTATTACATTTCTATATATCATTTTGCCTTATATTACTAATTGCTAAAAGAATACTGTATATATAAAGCAGCTGCTTTGTTCATTGTGATCTTTATTTAAAAAAGAGATAAAGAATAGTTGATAAAAAACTAGATTTACAAACACTACTATACAAAAATGACTGTTAAAATCGCTATCGTTATCTACTCCATGTACGGACACATTGCCAGCCTGGCTGAGACTGAAAAGAAAGGTATTTTATCTTCTGTTCCAGATGCCGAAGTCACCATCTTCCAAGTCCCAGAAACCTTATCTGACGAGATCTTAGCCAAGATGGGTGCTCCTCCAAAGAAGGAATACCCAATCATCACCCCTGGAAAGTTGGCTGAACATGATGCCTTCTTATTTGGTTTAAACACCAGATTTGGTAACATCTCTGCCCAAATGAAGTCCTTCTTGGACAGCACTGGTGGTTTATGGGCTACTGGTGGCTTGGCCGGTAAGTTGGTTGGTTGCTTCGAATCTTCTGGTACTGGTACCAATGCCGTCACTATCATAAACAACTTGTCCTTCTTTGTTCACCATGGTTGTATCTTTGTTCCTTTGGGTTACGCTGCAGCTTTTAGTGAATTAACTGACTTGTCTGTTGCTAAAGGTGGTACTGCTTGGGGTGCTGGTACCATTGCTGGTCCAACTGGTCAATTACAACCAAATGAAGTTGAACAAAAGATTGCTCACATCCAAGGTGCTGAATTTGCCAAGACTGTCAAGAAACACTTCTCTTAAGTTTAATTGAAGTATGATTGATCATGACTAATGTTTTTTCCTATTATATATTATTGATTTAATGATTATCATTTTATAACGATTTAATTAATTAAATAAAGTAGTAATTGGTAGTGGTTAACCCACGTGACCTGTTATCGGATATAATCACCTAATTTTTCATTGTTGTTTCTTCTCTATTTTTTTATTTTTTCGCCTTATAAAATTTTTCAGTTTATTTTCTCCATGAAGGGCAAATGTTTCAAATTTTTTTTAAAAAAATGTAAATGAATGATACCCTAAACAAACGACAAATCATTGTTGTGTATACTCTCCCCACATACACAGCAACTGCGATTCTAAGCAAGATCATTTTCAAAATATAATCATTCATAATGTCAGATGAAAATCATGATATAGACGTTTCTAATACGCCTATACCCTCTATACAAAACATTAAAAAGAAGAAAAAACCATTTGTTATGGTGAAATCCGGTATTAACTCTAACAACAATCTAGCAGACAATGACGATGAGGAATCATACGTGAAGACTCTTCTCAACGACAAGAGTTTGGTAGAAGAAGATATAGTTCTCAGTAGACCTAACTTAGCCAATTTGAATACAGATTTAATGAGCAACTCCGGATCAAGTGTAGTTATCACACCCACAAACAACAGCAACAATCAAATAAACCACTTATTAAGCTTGAACAGCGACAACAAATCCGAATCAATTACACATAGCAACGATCTCAATTATAGTGATAGTGATTTCGAATCAAATCTTATAGACAGACTGGATAAACCTGCTGGAGACGAAGAAGATTCAGAAAGCGATAGCAGCAGTAGTAGTTCGGATTATGGGTCTGATGAGATTGTCGCATTGAACCACAGCAATGAAATAACCAGCTCTGAAGATGAACTTAAACTCACTTCAAGTGACTCAAGCGATGATGATGACGACGATGAAGTGCTGCCGGTGAATCCAGCCACTTTGGATAAGAAATTGTTTTATGCTGTGCATAAATTCTTAGGTCCAGAAAGTTCACATTGTCCACTGAAAAAGAATGAGGAATGTGTTGTATTGAATGATGAAGATGTTTATTGGTGGTTGGTTAGAAGAGTCAGAGATGGCAGAATTGGGTTTGTTCCTGGTGAATTACTTGAAGGATGGAATGATAAGTTGGCTAGATGGAATACTTTCATTAATGAAAAACAATCCAAGGAAAATGTTGCCAGCGAGGATTCAGATGGATCATCAATTTATGAAGGAGAAAATCTTGATAATGATATAAAATCAAATCCTTCAATTGTCAAGTTTGATGCCAATGTCACATATGTTCCTTACGACTCAATGGAGAGTGTCTACTCAGGATCTTTACAAGAAGAACTAAACCTGGATGAAGAAGAATTCAAATCTGATGTTTCTTGGGGATCAATGCCAAAGCTACAAATAAAAAAGAATGGTAACACAAACACCGTGAAGAAGCATGTGATCAATATAGATGGTGTAATTGAAAATAACAAGCATAGTGATTCAGATGAGATGTATCAGTGGAAGCCGAGAAAGCCATCCATTTCAGAAAATACTAACAGTAGTCCATCAAACTCCATAGGTGAGTACTCAACTTCAGAACCTGCTTCGGATTCCAGTGTTTATGAAGACTCTCAAGCTGCAACAATGAGTGACGATGATGACTTGCATGATGACGTTAGTAGAGAATACACACCTATACTGGAAAGAATCGATGATCTTGTGAATCGTTTATCATAGCATATATAAGTAATGAAAAAAAATAAAAATTTGTTCAATAAAAAGTTTAAAGAGTGACATATTTACATACTTTATGGATGCTCTTTGGTGACCAGATCGTGAAGCAAATTATGGGCAGTTTCTTTGGTCAATTCTTTGCCATTCAATTCAGCTTTCCATTTCTTCAAAATGCTAACAATTTCACCTTTGGACAATTGTGCTTTAATCTTCTTCTTTCCTGGTGTATCAACTTGAACATCTTCTTTTAATGTATTCAAATCAGTTGCATTATCCTCTTCTAACTCTTTCAACTTTCTCTTGGCAATACCAATAATCTTTTGATTGAACCCTATAAATTCTAAGACGTTAATACCAAAAGATTCACCTGCTTTACCTTTACCTACTTTATACAACAAAGTGATCTCTTTCTTGTCTTCATCCTCAGTCAAAACGTTGTTCTTCTTTGTATGTGACAACATCTTCAAGTTCTCAATTGACTCATCAATATCACTCAATTCATGGAAATGAGTAGCAAAGATACATTCACAATTAATAGCCTTCAACTTCTTCAGTATACCAGCTGCAATTGCAAACCCATCATAAGTGGAAGTTCCTCTCCCCAACTCATCAACCAACACCAATGAATTTTCTGTACAACTTTTCAAAATAGATGACATTTGTAACATCTCCACCATAAATGTAGATAACCCTAAATATTGACAATCTCCTGAACCTATTCTGGAAAAAATCCCATCAACCAAACATACCTGACTATCTTCTGCTGCTGGAATGAAACATCCAATTTGTGTGAACAACTGACAAATGGCAATGGTACGTAAATATGTAGATTTCCCACCCATGTTTGGACCAGTCAAGATTTTCACTTTAGAAGTATCCTTCTCACCATTGAATGAAATGTTGTTGGGTATGACACGTGAAGTGATCCCTTCATTGATTTCCAATAATGGATGTCTAGCTTTTTGTACTTCAGTAATGCCACCTTTCATTTCATTCACAATCGGCTTGGTGTATGGAATAGTAGCCTGTTCTGTGGAAACATAAGCGAAAGTTAGCAATACATCCAAAGTTCCAATTATGGATTGGAGTTTCATCAAGGCTGGGTAGTAACTCTTGAAAACTATGAGGATCTGGGAAACTATCTCAACTTGACTTTCCCTCATCTTGTTCCACATTTCCTTTAAATTCTTATTGAGTTTTTGCATCTCAATGGTTTGGAAGAAAATACCCCCTTTCACAGTGTTTAGTTCTTTATAGTTGATGTTCTTCAAGGCCTTGATTTTATCACCATCAGCACGGGGTATTCTCATGGCATATCCGTAAGTAGCGTGATCAGGGTCAAGTTTTAGTTTCTTGGCAATTTTAGGGTCTAGCATGTCGCAAATTTCATTGAAAATAGCTTCAATTCTGTTTTTGATGGCATCAATATTTTCTTGTAAAGTCTTGATTTCATTGTCTTCTTCGGAAAGAATAAACTTGATTTCGTTGTTGGCAGTGAAATACTCAACGTCAATGTACATATCGACTAACTTGACAGGTTGGGATAATGGATACATTATCTTTGTCAATGGCTTGACAAAGTTTGTGAATATTAAGTCCTTGACTGTTTCGCTGTGATCGTCACCACCATCTTCTTCCTCAGAAATAGATTCATTCAAACAATCCAAAATATGAGGGATGACATTGATGTAGTCATATATTTTCAAGATCTCCTCCATGACAGGATCCAGCTGAGAAATGGCTAAGGTACCGTTATTACCAATTCCTTTATTTTTGGCTAACTTTTTGAACAACTTGTAGATGTCAGTCAGCTTTGGTAACACTTCTAATCTTAAAACATTTCTTAGTTCATTGTTGTTGGCAAAGAACTCAACCATGTCCAATCTCTTTTCTATTTCGTTTTTATTCAACAATGGTTGTTTCATCCAAGTTTTCAAAACTCTTGAACCTTGCAATGTGGCGGTCTTATTTAACAGCTGATACAGGGAAGTGACCATTGATTGGGATAATTGATTGTTACTATCGTCTAGTAAATCATCTGAAAACATGTTCAATGAAGTCACAGTGGATTGGTCCATCTTCATAAACTGAGACAATGAATACTCAACCAGGTCATACTTCTTATAACTAGAACCTGAATTTGTGGACAAGCTCAAGAAATTGATCAATCCTTGGAATGACGAGTTGACCAAGGCTGAATGTGGATTCTTGGCTAGCTGCAACAAAATATCATTATCTTCTTCAGTCACAAGACTTGAAACAGGAACGCTAGTCGAGTCATTATACTCAAACATACTCTTGCCTGCTGGTGACAAAAGACAATTACAACTGTTCACAACTTGTTTAAAAGTATCATCATTTTGTAAAAGTCCATTGATGTTGTGTGGCACAATCAACTCCTTAACCCCAAGCTGAATCAGCACAGTCTCCAGGTTATTAAAGAAGTGTGGCAAATCTTCAAATGCCGAATACCCTAACAAATTAGAAGTTTGGTTAATAAAACTACACCCAATATTAAAAGTTTCCCCATTCTTGGTATTAACCTCCAACTTCAAAGCCATAACAACCGCATGGACCTCTTCATTCCCTGCATCCCCACCAGTCAGATCAATGTCATACTTCTCCTCAAGTTGTTCAGTAGTGGCTATACTCCCTTCCACGGGAGTTTTCCAAGATGATTCATAAACTTGCACTTTTCCTCCAGTATTCAAAATCAATTTGACAAACTTCTCGAAATTCACTTTGGTCAAGGTAACGTACCTTTGTCCATTGTAGGTTTTTTGATGGTTGGTTGATTTGTATACCACCTCACAGGCCTTGTCGGCATGGTTGTTGAAGAGGACGAATACATCTTTCTGAAACTCGCATATGATCACGGTCTTGGTCTCGACTTGACCCTTCACTTCGGGACATATCTTTATCGATTCTTTGAAGAAGTTGTTCTTGGAACTGACATCTGAAAACTTCAGTTCAGGCACAGATGAAGACATTTTTTTTTTGGTGTTTATCCAGTTTGTAGTTTAAAGACTTTGATGTAAAGTTAGGAAAAAAAAAAAGTTTGGAAATTTTGTAGATAAAAGTTCACGCGTCAGTTTTTTTTCAAAACACCAAAAAGGTTGACGGGGTAATTCAAAAATATAGATTATCTCAACTTATATAGAATAGCTACAATGCGAAGTCATTCTCAAACATAGTCTAAGTTCTCTAATAGCATTCTTTCAATATCCTTGAACATCTCGCTGTTCTCCTTTCTCAACTTGTCAACCTCGTTCTTGCTGTTGAACAACGTGTGGTTCAAAGTTCTATAGTTCAACTCTAATAACTTCGCCTTTAAATTCTTTTGGTTTTTGAAATAATCATCACTCACATAGCCCTTGTTTTTACTTTGGATTTTTTCAAAAGTTGTGTTTTCTGTTGCTAATGTTGTAACCATGCCGCAGTAGGCAGAAATAAAATCGTTGTAATACCTCTTCATGTTCTTGTTGTTCTTGCTCTCCTTCTTTATGGTCTTGATCTTTTTAAACAATCCACCAAGCTTCTTCTTGCTGTCTTCTTTATCTTTCTTTAATTGTGCATTTTCTAGCTCTAGTTGCTTGATTTTGTCATCACTTTCTTTTAATAGCAACTCCAACTTTTCTCTCTCTAAAGTACTCTTCTGCATATCAGCTTCACGTTTCATTGTTTGTGTTTTCAAATTTGCTATGTATGTTGCATAAATCTCCAATAATCTCTTTGGGTTTTTCAAAAGACTCTCTTCTAAAGGAGACCCAACTACTGTTTGTAAAAATTTAATTGCCCTCTTGTTCAATGTGAAGTATGTTTTCAAAACTACCTTGTCGTCATCTGGTTCTTTATGATTGAACCCTTTAGACAAGTCAATCTCGTTATTAAAATACTCTTCTTTTTCCTTTGGAATTTCTAATTTTACAGGAGAAGCCAATGTATCACCACTTAACGGCTCTACACTATGTGGATAATTATAATTTTCAGTTGCAGTGCCTTTGTTCACTATATCATGATCAATTGTTTTAGATTCGCTTTCAAATGAAACACTCTTTGGTCTGCCTTCAATTAAATTGGATTTATATCCAGACAGCTTCAAAATGCCTTTAAACTCTTTTGTATCATCAGTATTGCCTTCATCTCTTATAACTTTGCCAAACTTTGTTTTGGAAATTTGTTGATCATTGAGTTTATCATTTGATTCAAACATGTCCATTGCATTGGATTGGCTCATCAACTTGTTGAATGAGTTTGATCTAGATTTAGTTTTAAGATCATAAACTGTTTCATATTTGCCTTCATCTGATTCAACATCATCCTCATCAGCTTTTTCTTCATCATTGGAGTTTCCCTTTTTGAAAAAGTTTTTAAATGCTTCACGTTTGCTCATAGTTTTGACTTTACTTTCATCAGCTGGTATTTCATTTGAACTTTTCCACCCCCAAAGATTGCTGAATGAAGAATTTGGTCTGCTTACTTTGTTTTCAGTAGATCCGCTGGTGATTGTTCCTATGGTAGGATTGTTAGTGTCTAAATTGTGCTCATCATCAGAGTCTGAAAAACTATTTTCGATGATGTTTATTCTTGGGTTGTTATTGATTGAGCTTGTATCATCTCCTTCTTGAAAATCATCACATGTTTCTTTGTACCCAACGTCTTTTCCATATTCTTGGACAACAAAGTCGCTTAGCATTGTTTTTTTAGCAGAGTATAATGTTTGGTTTAAGATTAAAGTCTGTTTTAATTAGTAAAAATGCAGAGCTTTAAAATCAACTTAGAAGTATACACAAATGCAGATACACAAAACTTGAAAGCCTTTCTCCAAAAAAAAAAAAAAAAAAAAAATCTTAACACCGCAGTAGTTGATTAAACTGTTTCCTATTTGGGAAGTTTTCTATCTTATATCCACAACTCAATATATATATATTAAACATTTAATTGTTCTTCTTCTATGACATTGTCAGTTTCCTTTTCACCGTAGTAAAAGAATTGACACAGGATCATGAAATCCATGAACAAAGTACCTGAAGACCCAATCAACCATGAAAAATTCACCAATATGTACTTTTTATCCAATGATATACTCAACACTGACAATACAAATGTGATGTTACCCAAACAAGCCAGCAGGAAAAACAAGAATGAGATACCATCTGTAGATTTATTTTTGATGTTCAAGAATATTTGAGGCAGTCTTGAAGCCAAGTAGAACACAGCACTTATGTAACCAAATATTTGGGCTGTTATGTTGAAATTAACTCTATCACTTAATGGCACTTTTTCTCTATTAGTCTTAGATATGTAAGTTATGTACCAGGACAAAATCCCAATGATAACAACAGCACATACTATAAGGATTTCTTTAATTCTCTTGATAATAATGTTTTCTTTTTGGATTTTGTTTTTGGTGTTGTTTGATAGCAATGGTATGATTTCACTATCGTCTATAGGTTCGTAACCACCACCAAAGATTCTGTTCATAAGAATTTTCATTTTTTCATTGAATGGAGTTGCAGGAGATGATTTGTATATGTCCATTGAGTTGTTGCCGTATTTTAAACATTGTATTAATAGGATGATGTCTGCAATGGTGTAATAAACAGCTAATAAGATTGCTGTAAAGATCAGCTTTTGTAATACTGAACCTAAAACATTGAAGATGTCACCAATTAGCCAAATGATGATGAATTCTATAGATAATCCTTCAGAAGAACCTCTTGAGTAGTTTTCGTATATTTGGGGGAGGAATACAACAATCCAGCAGTATAAAGAGATAGAACCAAGGATGTTAGAGATGGACTCGTTGTCAAGGACAATAGGAATAGACTGTACCATATGAATACTCGAGTGTGTTTCTTTTGGGTAATGTTAATATTTTTTGAAGAGTAATTAGATGAAATATCAAGTATTTAAATGGAAGGAGAAAGGACAATATATTGGTAGTATATTTTTTTTCCCCTCCTTTTTTGTATGGCGCATATATTTTACCATCGGAATAATCCATATAATCGGATATAAGAGAGTGAACACACATATAACAATAATATAACATCGTTAGTTTATTTATATGATAATGCTAAATAATAACTATCAGTTGACTTTTATACATTTAATTATTGTATATAAACATTTAAATAAATGATACTTTGTTTATCTTACGTATCTTTTTGAAATATAGTCTTATCTCCGACTAAGAAAAACGTTATTGAAAAAATTTTTTCACAGGATCTTTTCTAACACCTTTCGACTATATGAAAAATTTTCATTCCCCCTTCGACATCTCATATAATTCTATTCAACATCTTTACACATATATACTTCTCTTCTTTAATAACTTAAGATATAACCATCGCACACATTTTACATCATTTATTAATCTAAAGAAAAATGCCTCCAAAGAAACAAGTCGAAGAAAAGAAAGTCTTATTAGGTAGACCAGGTAATAACTTGAAAACAGGTATTGTTGGTTTGGCCAATGTTGGTAAGTCATCCTTATTCAATGCATTAACCAAAGCTTACCTATCTGCTGCCGAAAACTTTCCTTTCTGTACCATCAACCCTGAAGAATCCAAGGTCATTGTTCCTTCTCCAAGATTCACCAACCTATGTGAAATGTACAAGCCAAAGTCCGAAGTTCCTGCCTTCTTAACCATCACTGATATTGCCGGTTTGGTTAGAGGTGCTGCCAGTGGTGAAGGTTTGGGTAACGAATTCTTGTCCCACATCAGAGCCGTTGATGCTCTTTTCCAAGTTGTCAGATGTTTCGATGATGCCGATATCATCCACATCGAAGGTGATGTCAACCCTGCCAGAGATTTGGAAATTGTTGCCAATGAATTGAGATTGAAAGATATAGAATTTGCCGAAAAGCATTTGGAAGGTGTCCACAAAATCACCAAAAGAGGTGGTCAATCCTTAGAAGTCAAGCAAAAGAAGGAAGAAGCTGCTTTAGTTGAAAGAATCATTGAATTATTAAAAGATGGTCAAAGAATTTATAACCAAAACTGGGCTCCTAAAGAAATCGAAATCATCAACAGTATGTTATTGTTAACTGCCAAGCCATCCATCTACTTAGTCAACTTATCTGAAAAGGATTACATCAGAAAGAAAAATAAACATTTAATCAAGATCAAGGAATGGGTTGACAAGCACTCTCCAGGTGATTTAATCATTCCATTCTCTGTTGCCTTAGAAGAAAAGTTAGCTCCATTAACTGGTGATGAATTAAAGGCTGAAGAAGAAAAGATCGGTGCCACTTCTGCCTTCGACAAGATGATTACTTCTATGAGAAAGAAAATGGATTTGATTTCTTTCTTCACCTCAGGTGCTGATGAAGTTAGAGAATGGACTATAAGAGACGGTACTAAAGCTCCTGCTGCTGCCGGTGTTATTCATAATGATTTACAAAAGACTTTTATCTTGGCTGAAGTCATGAAGTACAAGGATATTGAAGAATTGAAGGACGAAAAGGCCGTCAAGGCTGCTGGTAAGTTGCACACCAAGGGTAAAGATTATGTCATGGAAGATGGTGACATTGTCTACTTCAGAGCTGCTGCCGGTAAATCTTAAACATAGTAAAGATTTAAAAACATAAGAATTTTTCTTTTTTTATATAGTTAAAGCTTTTTTCATTTTTCTTTAATCAGATTTTATAGTTTGATGTATTGATTTAATCAATGATAAAGTTCAAGAATTATAAATCAAATGTATACCATTTATGATATCTCATGTTGCTGGTTTTCCAAAATTAAATCATTTCTTAGTATATACTTCTTTTCATTATTTACATGATACTATGTTCAAACCTTTTACTTCTCTAAGACAGATTTGTCAAACCATCTCTTGTTTTTGGCAGCTAGTAAATCACCGTTTTTAACTTCGTCATTATAAGCATCTATGTGGTCCATGATTTTAGCAGCACCTGCTGGACCATCATATTGTCTACCCAAGGCTTGAACAAATTCACCTTGTGGATCCATCAAGTAGAAGAAGATAGAGTGGTCAACCAAATAATCTTGTCCTTTAGGCACATCTTTAGGAGTGGAAAAGTATACTCTATATTGTTTACAAGTATGTTTGACTTCCTCATGGGAGCCTGTTAATCCAACAATGCCATCATGGAACTCAGTCAAGTAATTCTTGATGACCTCAGGTGAATCTCTGCTTGGATCACAAGTTATGAAAATTGGTTGCATGTTGGTGTATCCCTTCTTTTCAAGAATATCCAACCATTCACCTAATTGGTCCAATTCTTCAGGACAGATGTCTGGACAATGGGTGAAACCAAAGTATACCAATGACCATTTCCCTTCCAAGTCTTTGTGTGTGAATGGTTGGTTGTTTGTGTCTGTTAGTTTGAATGGACCTCCAATCAATGGCTTACCATACCCAGTGCTCTTGTTAACACCTCTGTTGGCATCAGCCTCTTTTAAAGTTTGGATTCTTTTTCTTTCGTACTTGAAATAAACATAAACACCAAGCCCAACACTGGCGGCTAAAACTAACCCTTTCCATGTAGCAAATTCAAAATCAGGACCTTGTTTTTCTAATTTTTCACTTGGTTTGGCCAATGGGGCAGAGTTTAGTGGGATTCTTGAGTATACTTTCTTTTTGATAGGTTCTGTTGGAGGGGTTGCATAAAGTCTTCTGGATAGAGATAAGATGCTTCTGTTAGATGCACGAGGCACAATAGATTTTAGAAACATTGTTGTGTGGTGGATTTGTTCTTGGAGTGTTAAGATTTAGATGTTTATCACAGCATTTTTATAAGAGAGAGAAGGAACCACCTATATTCGTCTTTTTTCTGAAGAGAAGCGAGGAAAAAAAAAAGGAGAACGAAAAAGGTTTCACGTGAGCATTTAAAAAATTCAATTATTTTCACAAATGACAACTTCAAAATCATCTTTGTAATGGAAGTTGGTAGAAGCATTGGCTAGCTGGTAGTGGTTCAGTTAGATGAAGAAAATTGGTTTAATTTATACCTGTTATTGTGAGCTACTGACTCATCTTGTGTACTAGAAAATCCTTATATATTAAAAAAAAAAAAAAAATGAACTGCTAACCGTGCATATCATTGAATAAATCTGCTGTAATTCAACAGCCCCATATACAACACTAAACATTACTAAAAACAACTACTCTATCAAATAAACCATCATTGTTAGTATATTCTGGTATTAGTGTAACATTATCAAAGCCTTACGGTGCGGGTGACCCTTGGGTGATTTAAAAATTACCCAATTGGGAAAGTCTTCCATTTTTTTTTCTGCTTCGCCAGATTTATTTCTTTTTTCCAGGAAACCTTTTGGCCTTGTACATATGTTTACCTTTTTTAAGTTTTCAATCAACCACGTTTAGAACCAAACCACATCCATAGTAAAAGAAAAAATGCTCTTAAAAAGATTGTCATCATTCAAACCTCCATTTGCATTCCAGCGTAGATATGTTTACAGCCCTACACTAATTGACCAAGAAATCCCAAGAGGTCCACATGGAAACTATATTCTAACCAGACGTGGATTTGCTCCAAAATTGAAATTTCCTCTTTACAATAAACAAAACCATATCAGCGAAGATGCACTAATGAACTTCCCTGTCCATCCAATATTGAAATCAAGACCTCACCGTTTCCCTCGTCCATTTGATCATATGGATTACAAAAGTATTTGCAGATATGTTGAATGGTCATATCCATACATTGGTCTTGACATTGTTCAACACGTTCAAAATCTTGAAGGTTTGGTTGGTCCTTTAAACCCTGGAAAAACTTATAAAATGATTGATCTTTATAAGCTAAGATATAACATCCAAGACAAACACGTATATGATAGATCTGATTTGGAAAAATTAATCAAACCAAGCAAAGCTGTTACAAGGGCCATTTCAAACAAGAAAAAGAGAGTCTTCTCATACTTTGTTATGACACATAAAGAAGAAATCCGTATGAGATACCAAGAACTTCTTAATGAAAACCCAGGTAAGAAAATCTCATTCTCTTCAGCTACTTCTGAAGTGTATAAAACCATCACAGACGAGAAAATTGCAGAAATCAAAAAAATTGTTGAAGAAGATTGGCAAAAAATCTCTGAGATATACATGTTTGATGATATTAAGAAGAACTGGAAAAATAGAACGAACTATTGTGTTCCTAAAGATTATAAACCAGCTGAGGATGAACCAGGAATTTTTGGATATGAAAAAGATGTTAAATATGATGCTAATATTTAAAATATGAAAAAAAAAAAAAATGAGGATAATATCGACTTGTTCTTGACCTTGTAAACAGAAACATTTAATTTGAAATAAGAAGATTTAGTTATATATTGTTGTTTGTTCTTCTTTTTTTTTTGCTTAATACAATTACAGGTTGGTGTATCTTTTTCTTAAAGTAACCAATACATTATCAT
Organism: Hanseniaspora thailandica (nom. inval.); assembly: GCA_030573475.1. Classification (NCBI taxonomy): domain Eukaryota; kingdom Fungi; phylum Ascomycota; class Saccharomycetes; order Saccharomycodales; family Saccharomycodaceae; genus Hanseniaspora; species Hanseniaspora thailandica (nom. inval.). The sequence continues at coordinate 15,833 of JAJMDF010000002.1, read as the reverse complement.
CTCTATTCATGAATTCATCATAAGCTTCTTGACTGTCTAATGTGTTCAAAAGTTTTAAATTGATGGAATCCAGTAAATTCAACATTAGAATATACCAACTCTTTTTCTTATCTTTAATGTTAACATTTTGGTTTTCAAAGATTGATAATGAGTTTATGAAAGTTTGGTATTGAGGATCTTTTGACCAATCAAAGTCATTACCAATTGATAGATCAATGAACAAAATGTTTTTCAGGAAGTCTAAGTATTTGGTGATTGAAATTGTCTTCAAGTTATTGTGGTTTAAGATTGTGGAGTTGATAATAGTTTGATACTTTGGCCATAAAATTAAATTCAACACATCATTGAAGAATATTGCAAGTTGACTACCACTACTTACTTCCTCAAGCTCCTTGATGTATCCTTGTACAAGTCTTATAGCTATGAAAATGCCTAAATAATCCATCTCGATTTGGTTGACGATATTCTTAATTATCACATTACAATTATTGAACAAAAAGTTGTTATCAAAAATTTCCAAATACTTTGTATCCTCAGCCTTAAACACATTCCCAAGTTTCTCATCTTTAATTATAAACTTATTAACAAACTCAACTTCCTTAACAAAGTTTGTTTTCAATGTCAAACACATGTTTTTCACAAAATCCTCCACATTCCAATTCAATGCACTATTATTTTCTATGATCTGCAAGGGCACCACATAATCCTTAACACTACCCACAAACCCATTCAACCTTTTCATGAAAACATCATGGTTCTCATATTTGAAATCCTCAATCTCAACATTATTCATCCACTTAGCCAAATAATTCGATGCCTGTTCTTGTATGCTCCCCACACTCTCCAACTTCACATCCTTCAAAACGTTGAAATACTGCAAGCAGTAAAATTTGTAATACCAATGGATGCATTGCTTGTAAAGTTCAGCAAACTTCACAAAGTTCTCGTATTGGTATTGGTATAAAATGTCAGAAACTTGGATTATGTTCAATAACTTGGTGTGGATCTTTTGTACTTCAACAGCTTCACTCTTGAATTGTTTGATTGTTTGGATTAATACTTTTTTACATCGTTCAATCGCAATGTTTTTTAATATCTTGGTTATTAAGGATGTGCTTTTATCATTCAGAATTCTGAGGGATAAGTCTATCCAGTCGGTGGTGATTGGATCTTTCAAGATGGATTCAATTTCATTTGGTGTGATGATTTCCAGAGGAATTGTAGTATTTTGTTCAAGTTTGTAATCAAAGTCTAGGTTAATGTCAAGTTCATTTTCAAAGTTTTGTATAAGTTGGAGTAGTTTTGTGTAAGTTTTTTGATTGTTTATGAGGTGGTATTTTTTGTTTGCAAGATCTTGGAATTGTTCATTAAAGTCTTGTATTTCTATAATTAGATCAGGGTTGTATTTATCAGTTTTGATATCGTTGATATCGTGGATATTGAACTTCTGTAATAAATTATCCATATTTTATATCAAGTTGTTCGGTTCTTTTTGTTAATGATTAAGATGTTATATCTACGTGTTTCATATCTTTAATAAGATCATACACACACACACATACAGCAACAGCCAATAAGGGGGAAAACAAAAAGAAAATGAAAAATTTCAGCTTTAACAATTTTGGTTGTTTTGGCGATGGTCACGTGTAATGTCATCTAACATAGTTATTCAAATCAAGAATCACACTTCAAAAGCTTACATTTATATCACAGCTATTTAAACAATTATATAACATATATCATATCTTTTTTTATTTATCATTTACTTACAGCAGTTTGTTAATCTCACTTATTAAACCGTACATTTGTAAGTTGCTGTTACAACCTTGCAATATTCTTAAGTGATAAAACCCAACTAGTTTTAACATCTCCAACTTCACACTCTCACTTATAGTCTCAATGTTTTTTATGATTCTGAAAAAGATGGTAATAATATCAATAGCATTGAACCCCTTGTCAAACAACTCAAGGTTCAAAATATCAAGTTGTTTATTCAAATCTTTAATACCCAATATCTTTTTAATAATCAATGGATGTGGAGAATCAACAATTTTATAAATATTAGAATCATTCACAAATTTAAACCCTAACCAACAACTTTGAAGGTTATTAATAGCTTGTCTCATATCACCATCACATGTAAACAACAATGCTTGTAAGCCACTTTCATCATAATCAATATTTTCCTTTTCAATGATCACCAACAATCTTTTTAAAATATCCTTATCCTCAAGCTTCAAGTACTTCAGAATGGCACATCTACTTTGTAATGGTTCTATAATTTTATTAGACTGATTACAAGCAAACACAAATCTTGTGGTGTTTGAATACAACTCCATTGTTCTTCTTAAAGCTTGTTGGGCACCTATGGTCATTGAATCAGCTTCATCCAGAATGACAATCTTATGTTTCCCCTTGAAGTCCTTGTTGTCTTCAAAAGTTAATTTCTTGCTACAAAAAGATTTGATCTGGGATCTAATGACATCAATACCTCTATCATCAGAAGCATTCAGCTCTAAAATGGCTTCTTTTCTCATGTTTTCAGGTAATAGTTCGTTCAATAAACAATATATGGAGGTGGTTTTACCTATGCCGGGAGAACCGGACAGGATCATGTTTGGTAAGTTACCATTAAGTTCTTTGATTTTGTATAGCTTGTTGATGATCTGGTCATTACCGACAATTTCATTCAGCAGCTTAGGTCTGTACTTTTCAATCCAAGGCAGAGAGTTCATGATTTGGTTTTGGTTTGATGTTTTTATTTTTAAAAAAAAAAAGAAGAACGCGTCAAGTTTAACATTAGATTTTACCAGAGTTTGAAGTATTGGTAGTGGAAGTACAAAATAATAGTATAGCATGTTAATAATAATATATATATATATATGATTACTGCATTACACTCAAAAGTTTATCATAGAATTATTGTTAATAAATGATTTCCTTATTGTTTAATAACATCAAACTTTTGACTTTTAATTACCCCATTTTCTATTAAATATTTCCCAATTGGGTAACTCTTAATCAAAAAGGAGAATTGAAAAATTTTCTTCAAGTTCTCGGGAAAACCTTTCACCCAAATATCTCTATACAATTTCTTTTTTTCTGAAATTTTATGTTCAAAGCCTTCTTCATGTTTATGTCAGACACCAACAACATAACCATTTGTTTATCAACCATTACACAGCAATGCTGAACATATTCAAAGCTAACACAATCCAAGTCAGAACATACGCATCCATTCTTCCTTCTCTTTCCAATAAGGCCTTCTTGAAAGGTAAGAAAAATAAAGTTGGTAGAGGTCCTTCTACTACAGGTGGTAGAACTGCCGGTAGAGGTAACAAAGGTCGTAAAGCCAGAGGTAATGTCAAACCTATGTTTGAAGGTGGTCAAACAAGAGCTCACATGTTATTCCCTAAGTTAGGTAAGAGTATAGAATACTTAAATTATATCAGAAAACCATTGATCAATTTGGAAGTAAAAACACTTGTTGATTTCATTCAAGATGGTAAACTACAATCATTCATCAAAGAAGGTAACAAGACTTTGAACCCAGTTGATATGCATAGACTAGGATTAATCAACATGAGATTCGACCAAGGCAGTCATTTGCATTACTGTCAAGGTGTCAGATTGATCCAAACCAAACCTTATAACCATACTCCTGAAGAATTCAAGTTTTTAGACTTTGATGTCAGTCAAGTCTTGCCAGAAGATTTCACCATAGAAGTCACCAGAGCCACTTTGGAATCCATTGAGGAAATGGAAAAAACTCATAAATTAAAAGTCAGAACTTGCTATTATACTGGTGAATATTTGAAGGGTCAAGTAGTCCCACACCACTTCTCCAGAACTGTGAGTGGATACATGCCTATAAATACTAAGCCAACAACTGTTGATGATTACCTATACTACACAAACCCATTGAATAGAGGTTACTTGTCTGAAAATAACTTTAAAAACGAAGAGGATAAGGAGTGGGTCAAGAACTTCGAAGCAAAGAAGGAGCAAATCATAAAGTCTCATCAATCTGGTGAATCTGCTGTTGAGTTTGGTAGTACTTTGGTAGATCAATTGAGAATATTAAAAGGAGAAGTTGATGAAGCCGGTAACAAGATTATGAAATAAAAGAACGGATGATTTTCGTTCCTCCATTTTTTTTGGTATAAACTATATATATATCTGTAAATAATACAAAATGAAAGAATTCTATTATATGTAAAGATGAAGCTTCTAAGTGGCTTCTGTGAGGATGACTTGGAAGATGACTATCTGATGAGTTTAATTGTTTCAAATTAACAATTAGCTTTTTATGTCCGAATAATCCCAAAAATTGTTTTGAATTTTTTTCTCGCTGGTAGATTTGTTTGTTGCCATTTGAAAAGTTTCAACGTGTAAACAAATAATCGATCAAGTATGGTAAACCCCAAAATACACACACAACCAAAATCATAGCAGCATATGTATAAGTACAATACCAAGCAGAAGAAACCTCCTCCTCAACAGCATCCAAATTTCCAAAATATACCACACAAGCCTGTTCCTTTACAAAATACACACAAAAGATCAGATTCAGACACATCTTCAAACATTTCAAATACTTCAGACTGTAACAAGTTTTACAAAGTGGAGGAGAAAATTGGATCTGGGTCCTTTGGTAATGTCTACAAGGTTAGGGATATGAGATATGATTTACTGAATAATGAAAGCAGCATCAACTCAGATTTATCCAATCATTTAGACTTATCTAATCTAGACCCATTGACTAATCCAAAATACTTAGTGCGTAAAGATATCAAGTATAATCACATGTCATTGAAGGAAAGACAACAACTGATACAAGAATGTAAAATCTTATCATCGTTAAAACACGACAATATAGTCAACTTCTTCAAAATCGACTTTGATCAAAAGTTTGTGTACATATTCATGGAATACTGTGATGGAGGGGATTTGTCCCAATTGATTCAACATTACAAGAATTTCAACAAAACCCAAAAAAATAAGGCAAATTATAAGTATATTTCTGAAGAGCTTATTTGGAAGGTGCTAGTACAGATATGTTTGGCTCTTTGGAGGTGTCACTATGGAGAAGATTGTAAAAATCCAAAAACGATATTTGAAAACTTGGAAAAGCCTAATAACTTTTTGAAAACTATGAATGGAGAAAACGAACATATTATCATACACAGAGATATAAAACCAGGAAATATATTTTTAAAAAAACAGAACAACTCTAGCGAATTTGACATCAAACTCGGAGATTTTGGTTTGGCAAAGACACTGAAGTCGAAGAATCACTTTGCCACAACATATGTCGGTACTCCTTACTACATGTCACCAGAACTTCTGAAAGATAAACCATACTCCCCATTGAGTGATATCTGGTCACTTGGATGTGTGATTTATGAGATGTGTAATTTGTTCCCACCATTCCACAATGCCAAGAACTTCATTGATTTAGAAAATAGAATCATCAACGGATCATACAACAAAATGGATAAATCCAGTTTATACTCTAAGAATTTGAGAAATATTATTGAAAATTGTATTGAAGTTGATTTAACCAAGAGATTTAATTGTTGTGATATTTTAAATGACATCCAATCCAAGATCATGTTCAAATCCTTGTTCTTACAGAAATGGCAAAACTCTTTAGAAGTTTATGAATCGGAATTGATAAACATCGAAAAGAAATTGGAAAAGAAGGCATACAAACTAGACAAGCAATACTGATTTTCACATGAATTGAAAAATGGACATTATTTAATAAAAGTATATACACAAACATTTACTTATCCTACTTAACATAATAATTCATAAGCTTCTTTATACTTTTCAAAGGTGTTCTTGACAATATCTTCAGGCATTTCAGTACCGTTCTTACCAACAAGATCAGAGTCAGTCAACCAGTTTCTCAAGAATTGCTTATCGTAACTATCTTGATCCTTGCCGACTTCGTATTTGCTAGATTGCCAGAATCTAGAAGAATCCGGGGTCAAAACTTCATCAACCAAAACAATCTCGTCATTTTCCTTATCGTAACCGAATTCAAACTTGGTATCAGCAATAATAATACCTCTAGTAGCAGCATAATCATGAGCTTTGGAGTATAATTCAATAGATAATTTTTCCAATCTATCAGTCAAGTCTTGGTTGTTATTCAGGATTTTCTTGGCTTGTTCAATGGAGATATTTTCATCATGTTCACCTTGTTCAGCCTTGGTGGATGGAGTAAACATAGGCTTAGATAACTTTTGGCATTGCTTGTATTCAACATCTTCAGGCAAAACCTTCATGGTGTGGATGGTCTTGGTCTTGGAGTATTCCTTCCATCCAGAACCAGTTATGTAACCTCTGACAATACATTCCAATGGAATTAAGTCGTATTTCTTGACAATCAAACATCTGTCTTGAATTTCGTTCTTGAAAATTTCGGAATCTTCATCGATCTTCAAAAACTCAGCAATTTCCTTGTTGTTGTCTAAATAGATGTGGTTTTTGATGGAATCTTTTAAAATAGTGTTGAACCAGAACTTGGATAATTGGGTTAATAACTTACCTTTTTCTGGAATACCATTTTCCATAATGACATCGTAAGCAGAGATTCTGTCACTGGCAATGAAAATTAAGTAGTCCTTGTTATCAGATAATTCGTAAATATCTCTAACTTTACCTTTGGCTAGTAGTTTTATATTTGGAATGGATTGGATTTCTTTGGTGTATAGTAATGGTTTGGCAGTGTACCTGTATTGGGACATATTGATTGTTGTTATCTATGGGTTTTTTCAGCTTACTTTTGCTTTATCTTCAATCTAAAAAGAACAGATTATCAAACCCACAAGTTTAAATAGTTGTCATTTGATAACCTTGAGAGAAGTTTATAATTTTTTATACCGTGCAATCGCTTAATATCCAAATAGCAACTTCAACTTCTTATTTGAAGCGGGTAACTTTTGCTAACATTGCCATTTATGGACACTCGCCAAAATCTACACATCTACAGTAGAAGCCGCCTTATTTAGCTTTTTTGTGTTACACGTAAACCATAATGCTTAAAGATCAAGAGCTATAAAGATACTACACCTTGAACCATAGGCATAAAAACAATCATGTTTGAAGATATAGACACCATATCTCACAGTCTTAATCAACAGGAAATAACGGAAGATCAATTGGCTACTCTTTCCAGCCTCATAAACAGCAACAAACAATTTGACACGCATAACACCAAGATTATAGCCATTTATGACCATGTTTTGAACAATAACTTATACAAAAAGCTGGATGAAAACTCTGTAAACAATCCAAAACATTCACAAGAACTTATTATTAAGCCATACCAGCTGTTTTTCTACAACTTGTTATCTAATAATTCAGATAAGGAAATTGTTATAAAGGCATTTGATGTTTACATGAAGATATTTGAGAACACAGATGTGAATGATGAAACTTTGAACAACTTTTTTTTCATTGATATATTTAAGTCATTGCTTTCATTGTTGATATCCACATATTCCTTGTTAGTTACTAATAACTATCAATCCATAATCATCCAATTTTATAAAATATGGAATGTCACAGACAAATTGTTAAAAAACTTGAACAATAACGATGATCTGAAAAAGAAAAAGCTGTTGATGTCTTTGGAATACTTGATAAACAAGTATTTCAATTTGTTGAGCTCTGAAGTTGATACTAAATTGGACAAAGTAGAATTAAGTTTAAAGTTTTTCAACACTCTATATGAGGAATATCCGAGTGAAACTTTTTACTTGAAATTACTAGACAACTATTTGTTATTCAACATTGAAAATATAACTAATGTATATGTCAAATATGTGAATGAGTCTGGAAATATTGAAACAACTGCTTTGTATAAATTACTATCATTTGTTTTATCCACAAGAGATGATGGCAACAACAAGTTGATCGATCAAATATTTACCAACTTCTTACAGACCATAATATCCAATTTGATTAATGATGAGAACATAGCTACAAACTCTTTGGAACTGCCAGAACAGAAGTATACAAATCTTACTATCAAAATAGTTTTAAGTTTATTTCCGTTGTATGATTTTAGTGATGTTGAAGGCAATGAAAACTACTACAAGGTTATATTCAACATAGTCAATGATTTAGGGTACATCATCACTGACCAGCAAACATGGAAATCTATGTTTGAACTTATGAATAACGATGCCACTTCTGAGAGTACTAAAAACATATTCAAGACTATTTTGACTACAGATGATATCATGAACAACTTGGATTTTGACAATGTCAAGAGAGCCACTGAATTCACCAACACTTTAATTATAGATGTTTTAAACAAACAGAGTGGAGAGGAAGTCAATGATCATAAGGTGTTGTTGAACTTGTTTAATTATTACTGGAATATCAATGATTACTTGAACCAGATCAAGGAAAGTGCTACTGATTCAGAAAAGTACTATGACATGTGGCATTCCCTATTGAAAAATGTTTTGATGATATTCAATCATCAATCTACCAACACTCAGCAAGTTGCCAAGACCATTTTGTTGAACTTGTACTTTAACTTAATCAATTCCAGCATAGTTAGTGTTGACTCTGCAGCTTATACTGATTTCATCAAGGAAAAAACTATCAAACAAGAGATTTTAACAAAGAGCGAAATATTCATTGATAAAGCTGAGATTTTGGATTTAGTATTGAAGGAAACCAGCATGATATTAAACACCAATCTGGATGATTACGATTTGATTTTGGAGTTCTACAAGGACTTGATCAAAAACCAACACAGCAATATAAGTAATGAAGTTTACTTTGTAATTTTAAAGAATTATAATCTTTTGACAAGTTCATTTGAGGAAGAGGCCTTTATTAGCGAAATCAAGTCCACTAATAAATACACTGATTTGAAATTGAAAATCTACGAAATATGGCTAAGCTTTGATCTATCTTTGAATAACGAACTTATCATCAATGAAATCAAACCTAACAATAAATCATTGTATGATCTAACTTACGAATACATGAAGATGTTCCCATCCATTGAGAATTTAGAAATGTACGATGAAACGGTTCTAAGAGTTATAGAAAAATGTTTGAAGTTTCCTATTCTACCAAGCAATAATGGGAAAGATGAAAACAACATGACGATGCTACAAAAACTATGTTTGAATAATATAAAAGTCGTCATTGAAAAAGACAGATACAAAGTCATTGGCATGGAGATCATCTCCAACATACTGAACTTCAAAACGGAATTGAATAAATTAATTTCAGATAAGATATTCAGCAAGATACCTGAAAAGCTGATTTATAGATTGCCAACTTTCAAAAAGGTATCATTGGAAAGTTTGGTCTACATTTCTGAGCTATTCAAATCTGAGGACGTTTACGAATTATGTTCCAAAAATGAGGTTATTAAAAGCAACTTGTATAAACTAATATCTAACAAGGACCAAAGTTTATTGGAGATCAATGGAGCCAAAATCCAATCATACTCAGTGGCTTCGAGTATCCTTTTGAAGTTGATAGATGAAGAGGGTTATGAAAATGATGAGAACAGATTGAAATTCTTGAACATGTTTAAGTTGTTGTTAGAGAATATAGAGGTTATCGAGGCCGATCATTTCACACTGGAGTATGCTAACTTTTCAGATGTTTTCTTCAAGAATATAAAGTTGTTCCAGCAAAATACTGAGATATACAACCAGTTGAGTAAGAATTTGGTGAGATTGATCGTCAACAGAGGAATACTACCTATTTACGACATCTTTTCAACTAAACTGTTAAACAATGAAGAATATGATATAGCTGAGTTTGATCCAGACAACCTTTGGCTGGATTTGATAGAACAAAGTGACGACACTAATGTAAACAAACTTTTACCAAACTACAAATTATTGGATTTGATAAGTCAAAACATTGAACTTCACAAAGCTACTATAACAAAAGAAGAAACAACCAGTTTATTTACAAAGCTATTACAATTAAACGACTATTTAAATAAGAAGTATATATGAACTTGTCTTTTCTGTTAAAAAAAATTAAATATAAAGCTATACAACTATCATCTTTAAAAATCAATCAATGCTTGTAGATCTTCACCTGTGCATGCACATTCCAAGAACTTATGTTTCAACAACTCAGCAGCAGATGCTCTGAATCTAACATCAACACACAGACAAACCGACAAAAATCTCTTCAACTCCACACTCAAACCTTGTGGGTACTTTAATCTCGGAGTACCGTTTGTAGCAATCAAAAATAGAACCTTCAATGGCTCCTCGTCAATCATGTATGGAGGGTCACCTTCCAGCATTTCTATACACATGATACCCAAAGACCAAACATCAACTTTTTCATCATAAGATTGTTGTTTGACAACTTCAGGAGCCATCCAGTAAGGTGTACCCACCAACGTAGCTCTTTTGGATCTATTAGCAGTCAACTTCGCACAGAAACCAAAATCAGTGATCTTGATGTCACCATTGTATGAAATCAATACATTGTCTGATTTGATGTCTCTGTGGATGATATGTCTTTGATGCAGGAAGTCCAACCCCTGACAGGTTTCTCTTAAGATGTATGCGATTTGTGGTTCTGTTAAGGCTGGCTTGTTTGTTCCTGCTGTTGGAGAGTTGTCAATCAAATCAGTCAAGGCACCTCCTTGCATGTATTCCATGATGACCCATAAAGTGTCGTTGTTCTTCAAGTAAGCTTCAAGGAAATTCACAATGTTCTTGTGTTTGCTGCTTTTCATGATGATGATCTCATCTAGAATCAACTCCTTTCTAGGTTGTTTGGAAAGAACCATTTGTTTGATGGCAACCTTTTCATCAATGGCCATGGCTTGTTCAGTCAACTCGTAGAACTTCGACAATCTCTTGGATTTCTTGTCAATAGGTTGTAATTTGATTCTGGTACCCTTGTAAACAGAACCAGAAGCACCTTGACCAGCCTTGTCGACAATCTTGAAGAAATCACTTGGATCAGCAGTATGACAAATTTGTTGAAGCTTTGTAATCAACTCTTGAGTGGTCATGCTTGGTTTCTTGGCTGTCTTTTGTTGTGGCTTCTTAGCTTCAACAGCCTTCTTTGGTGTGGTTTGTTCAACAGGCTTGTTGACTTTTCTTTCTTCAGGTAAAGTTGGAGATGGCTCCTTGGTAACAGGGGTGGTGTTTGCCTTCACCAAAGCAGGTCCTTGGCCTAATACCTTGGCATGTTGTCTTTCATTCAATATCTTTTGTTCAGCTTGAGTTCTTTGCTGTAAGCTCACCTTAGGAGCTTGTCTCAAGGGTTGCAAAGATATGTTGTTTTGAAGTGCTGGTATTTTATTACCAGGAGACATCTTTCTTTCGTTGAAGTCTGGAATTCTAGATTTTGGAGCATTGGCATTGTTTCTATGTACTGGAATATTCTTATATTGTGGATCCAGAGTTCTAGGTTCACTTGTTGGTGAAAGATTTTCTTTTTCTTTCTTATAAGACTCATTGCTGTAGTTTCTTGTTTGTAATGGTTGACTTGATAAACCTGGTAGGTTTGGCATGCTATTTTTAGAAGAAACAGAAGGCTTCATGTTTGGTGGCATTGGAGCTCTTCTTTTAGGTATCAGACTGTTATCAATAGTTTGGTTCAATATATTTGATGGTTGCTTTTCATTATTATTAGATTGTTTTGGTTCTTCCTTCTTCATAGTTTTATTCATGTTATTTAAGGCATTATTACCATTCAGAAGGTTCTTGTTCATTACATTGTTGGTAGGGGATGTGTTATTATCTTCCGGATTGTTAGAGCCGCTGTAATCTTGATAAAATTTCAAAACTTGCATGACAGCTCTACTATCTTGTTTCCAATCATCACCAGTGATTCTGGAATGTTTTAACAATTTTTCCCAATTTAATGGCATCCCAACAAAGTTCCCGGTTTCGGGATCAAATCCGATATGAACTTTATGTGTGAAATTACTAGGTTTGGAGACATTACCAGTGCTGTTCAGACTGCTGTGACTGCTGTTTCCGTTAGAGTTAGATCCTGAAATAATGGTTGGGTTACCTGTGGTTGAAGAGTTACTCTTTTTGATGTTTGACATTATCAATGAATACCATTTTTCAACATCTGTGTTATTTTTACTGGAAATTATGACCGTCTTTGGGCCGTTGTTGTCGAATGTGATTTCCATTGTTCCGTTATTGTTGTTGTTTTCTAAGCCATTAGTTTCAATATTCAAAACATTTCTCAACTTAATTTTGATCAAAAAGTCACTATCCTGAGCGTATTTGTAGATCAAAATAGAATCTGAGTTAATAGTCATGTATCTTCTTTGCCACAAGAAGGATAAAATACCATCATCCTTAAATGATATCAGCTGTTTGTGTATGATTTGAGTGTTGTTTGATGGTGTATTTTTTTGAAGCAAAGTATTAATCATAGAGTTGCTGCTGTTTGGTGTGTTGATGGCATTAGCTTGAGGAGGCTTAGGAGCTCTTCTGGGGATTATATTAGAATGGGAGGAGTTAGAAAAATCCATTTGAGTTAATTTGTTTGATTTGAGATACGCTATTGATACTGATCTGCTGAGAGTGATATGCTGTATGGTTTATCCATTAGATCAACCAGAGAGAGTGTTAGAAAGAAAAAAAATAGTGTAGATCTAACTTTGCTACGTTTCTGATGTTTACTAAAAAAAATTTTTTTTGGGCGCACCAAAATTAGCTTGAAGAGTTCCCACGGTACATTTCTGAAACAGCAGGTGAACAAATTACCCAATGAGGAAATCTTAATGTCTATTTAATTAATGCTTATATCCGATATATATACTCATACTATATTCTTCTTCCTCTTAACACACTTCCCCTTAGATGCTGTTGGTACTTTCACCGGCTTTGGTATCTTCACAATTCCTAGTTGAACTCTCTTGAAAAGTAAATCATCTATGTAAATTGGTAAGATTTTCTCCTTTATCAAAAGCATCTTTGTTAAAGGACTTCTTTCGTGAAGAATATTGCAATTCTCGCTTCTAAGCTTAACTACGCTTGTACTCATATCTTTATCAATGCTGTGTGAACAAATAACTACAGTATACTCATTATTGTGTCCAAATTCGTTCAAGTATTCGCTGATTTTATTGTATTCTGTTATCACTGTGTCGCCTAAAGACTTTAGTCCATTGTCGAATTCATCATCAATGGATATTAATACATTTTTGGGGTTCATAAGTATAGGTTTGCTCATAAATTGATTGTTTTTAGACATATTGTGTTTATGTAGATAAAATTTGTAAGATTGATTGCCACAAAATAATATAAGTTTTCCGATTTTATCTTGTAGTTTTCTGTAGTATATGTAAGTATATATCAATATTTACACTTTCGGATTATCAAGTTGGTAAATTTTATTGGTTTTGTACTGATGTATACTGTCGAAAAGTAATGTCTAAAGACATCACTTGTCAATTATGGAAGACAGAAAAATCGTGAATTTTTAAATATCGAGCTGATCGCGCATCTCGAAAAATAAACTTTAATCAATTTGAAAAAAAATGCCGAAAACTGAGGTAAAGAAAGAGTGTTTACACAGTTGAAATAGTAAGTATCATAATTTACTAAAAAGATTAATAGTATATTTTAAATGGTTTTTTTAATACTTCAAGAAGTTTTTATATTTCCCACTACAATATACGGCATATTATCTCACTGAAATAAGCCTTAAAATTTTAAAAAAATTAAAAAAACTTGTACTATTTTGGAAGCAAATCATCAAAATCTGGCTTGATAAAAAAAAACCTCAACTCTATAATTAAATATAAATCAATTAATATTTAGTGATTATTAACTATTTCAAACATAATAATTTAATTTATATATGTAAAAATACAATTATAAATGCTTAAAATGTATAAACACGAAACCCAAAAATTGAACTTTTTCAAGCGCCTAAATAAGATTCAAATAATACACTCTACAAGAAAAAACTAGTACAAATAAAAACATCAAATGAATTTCAACTTGTTGTTAACAGTATTACACCACTTAATAGCCCAAAACTATCTTAAATTGAACCAATTAAAATATTACAGCTTATTTTTACGTACAAATCGGTTGAATGGACAAAAAAATGTTGGTATCTTAAAAAACAACTGGCAATCTGGCCGAGTGGTTAAGGCGTAAGATTAGAAATCTTTTGGGCTCTGCCCGCATAGGTTCGAATCCTGTGGTTGTCGTTGATTTTTTTTTATTTTTTTGCATTTGCAATTTGAAGTTTACATTTTGGTGTTTAAAAAATTTAGAGTTTTTGGTTAAACATTTCAGTTAACTTATGTAAACTTTAACACTTTACAGATGTAAAAAACTAACTATATTTTTAAAAACTTTTTTTTGATTGAAAATTAAAAAACAACCAAACACACAAAACAATAATTAAATAATGTCTATATCATTAAGCGAATCTGAATTCATTGAAAACTTGTTATCATTAGCTTCCATCCACCCACTAAAATTAGATGACAGTTATGCCAAATCTCAAGCTCAATTAGCCAGCTTAGGTCCAGCTTTAAAACCTTTCTCATACAACTTCACCAAGACTCAATTGCCATCTGTTGAAACCACCACCAAAGTCAGTGATATAACCAAAACCATCATCTTAAAATCTTTAAAGCCTAAAGCCGTTTTAAAGGTTAAGTCTGATGACTTTGAAACTGTTCAAGATATCAAGGACTACTTGGTCAAAACTGGTTTACCAGGCCAATACCAATTCAAATTATTGAACAAGGGTAAAGTATTATTAGATTATGTTTTAGTTAAGGATGCCTTAGCTGAAATAAACGAAGATGAAGTTACTTTCAATGTCATGAGTAAAGCCAAGCCTGATGATTTGATCGAAAAGGAAAGTGTTGAAACCAAGAAGGAAGAGGTCGCTGTTGAACAAAAACCTGAAATTGTCATTCCTTGGAACGAGTTCCAATCCATTCTAGAAGCCAAATATGGATCTGGCGAAGCTGAAAAAATTATCAAAAAGCTACACAAAGGTTGGGATAGTGTTCAATAATTGTTCACGTAAGAAGGTATATAGAGAATATAAAATATATCTTAGTCTTTCTTTTTTAATCTAAACTTGTTTCTAATTTTATCTTTACGACTCATTCTTTGTTTCAACATTGCCTTAACATTGGTATTCAAATCGTAGTTGTAGTAGTGACTACCCTTTAATTTCTTCATCAAAACATTGTCAAAATCCAAGTCAGTGTAAAGTTCAGGTTGAAACATGTCTGTAAGTAGATTCAAAAATTCCATTTCTAAAGGATTAGTAGATTGATAAGAAAATGCTTTGGCCTTTTTCTTTCTCAAGTTGCTACTTTGTTTTCTACTCAGCTTTCTGATTGGCAAGTTTGGTGGCGTTGAGCTATTTCCGTTGTTGCTGTTACCATTGTCTTTGTTTAAAACCTTGTTGAACTTGAAGCTCAAAGATTGTTTCAGTTTGGATTCAAAATTAACATTCGTGTTGTTGGGCTTTCCTGCTTTATATGATTTAAAGTTTTTAAACTTATCCATACCCAAATCTAATAAAGTTAATGTTATTTTGTTGATCCATTTAATTCCGTCATTTTCTGAAACTAATACTAAGTCTATAATTTTTAAGCAATATTCAAAAGGTAAGATATTGATGAAACAATTCAATACCCACTTACTCAAGTAGATCATCAATACAGGCATTTCCACATTATTTTCCGGTTGACTGGCATCATATTCCCTTCCTTCATGTTTATCTAAAATACAATCCAAAACGTATAATCCATAATCTATATCCTCAAAGATTATATCAAATAGATCTGGTATGTAGTCAAA